>JANTPZ010011284.1:0-20097 GCA_025593235.1 Vachellia pachyceras | reverse complement strand
TAAGTGCTTATTCACATAAGCCGAGGCAAATATGTGGAGGAGATTGTCTCGTTTTGCGGAAAAGCACTGTTAAACGTGCTTATGAAAATAAGCCCATGGTTACCAAACAGGCCCACTATCTGTAGGCTTCTTTCCAGTGAGCATCTCTGACAATAGAACTCCATAGCTATAGATATCCCCTTGTGCTGTCACTGGTCCACCTGCTCCGTACTCTGCACAAGAATCAATGATTTAAACGGCGCATATTCATTATATGTTCAAAACCACTGTTGATCCTGTGTTTAAAAGATGGCTATTTCAAAAAAATGAGCTTAAACAACACAAAAGGTAATGTACCTGGAGGAATGTAACCAATGGTTCCTCTAATTGCTGAGGAAGGAGTTTGATCTCTTCCAGAAGAGCTTGTAACTTCATGAAGGAGCTTAGCTAACCCAAAGCCTCCCAAGTGAGCGACCATTTCATCATCAAGAAGAACATTACTTGGCTTGATGTCACAATGAACAACAGCTACCTCACAATTATGGTGGAGATAATCCAAGGCATCAGTAACATCAATAGCTACATCTAGTCTTTGAGGAAAATCAAGATGCGGATTTCTTTATTCACCATTTCCATTTGTTGATGACAACCAATTCTCCAAACTCCCTTTTGGCATGAACTCAAAAACCAGGGCCATAAAGCTGACACCTTTGAAATCGATGCTGGAACATCAAGTTAAAATCTTCAGAAGGTTTCGGTGACGGACTTAAAGCTTTGCATTCATTGACAAAACTTTTTGATGCTCCGTGTGTCTGAAGATTAAGCACCTTCACAACAATAGGTTTCTCATAGTAGTGAAGTGTTCCTCTGTATACAAAACCAAAGCTTCCTGAGCCCACCAAGTTAGATGAGGAAAACCCATTGGTAGCATCACGCAGCTCTCTGTAAGAAACTTTGAAGAGCCTATTCTGCATAGAAGATGATGGAAAAGATAACCCATTTGGCTTTCTTCTCCAATAATAAATACAGATGACAACTACAAAATAAATGAAAGCACTGCCTATCACAATGATGAGGATAGCCCATAAGTGCGTTTGGGCCCCAAAAGCTACTTTTGGGCTCCACTGGCACTACCGCTGCACCAAACGCTCCCGGTGTGATTGTTTGGTTCAGCGTCCGAGTAGAAGGCATTCTTCCATGAAAGTAGCTTCTAACGAGAAGTTGAAATAGGTCACGGCAGAGAAGGACGCGCCATTTATTCAGACCTAAAAGGAGCTCCACGGTGCCAGAAGGAGATCTTCTACCATTGGCCTATTATCCCTCAGACTCTCACATGTTCTCCTCCTCTCCTCTCTACTCTGCAGATCCTCCTCTTCCTTTCCGCCGGCATTTTCCAGAGATGGACCAAGCTGAGCGTCACGTATTTTGCCCGACAAGCATCATCTCATCTCCAAGCTCTCTTTTCCTCTTGTTCTCCTTTCCATCTGGCTGGTGTCTGTATGTCTTTGTTTTTGGTTTGAAAAGTTAAACGCTGCTCCTATGATGATGGAAAATGCCGGTCGCGAACAAATCCAGAAGTGAATTATTTTCCGGAGGTATTAGATACTCTATAATTATTATTGTTTTATTATTGTTCACGTGACTAATTAGTTCCAGTTAGATACTAACAGGTTCTGTAACTAACTCTGTTGGATGATTGGTTTGTAACCAAATTAGTTACTTACCAGTTATCCCGGCTTCTTCTGCATAAATGTACACACATCATGAATGAAAGGCTGATAAGCATCTTTACAGAATTCATATGTCTTCACTCTCTTCCTCTTTCTTCCCTCACTTTACATTTCTCTGCGTCCGGTGATCCTGATCTATTCATCAGCAGGTTCATTTTAGTAACATGGTATCAGAGCTTCCGTCTGCACTCTAATGGCAGATTCTTCCCCTTCATCTTCTTCCACCATCTCCAACACCATATAGAACCCTTCTAATCCCTATTACATTCACCCAAATGAAAATCCTTCTCTGGTGCTTGTATCTCTAGTCCTGGCTGGATCTAACTATCACTCCTGGTCGCGAGCAATGAAGATGGCGTTGCAGTCGAAGAACAAATTTCAGTTTGTTGATGGTACAATCACTGCTCCTCCGGCAACCGATCCTCTGTTTCCGATTTGGGAACGATGCAACACTATGGTAGTCGCATGGCTTACTCGCTCCGTCTCCACAACAATAGCTCAGAGTATTTTATGGATCGATCGAGCATCGGATGTTTGGGATGATCTTCGAAGCCGATTCGCTCAGAGTGATGTATTTCGTATAGCTAATTTGCAAGATGATCTTTACTCTCTCCGGCAAGGTGATATGAGCGTGAGTGATTACTATACAAAGCTCAAGATCGTTTGGGATGAACTACTAACTCTCCGTCCTCCATCTACGTGTAACAGCAAAACTCGATGTTCGTGTGGTGCCTTTGCTAAAATGCGCAAATATCAGCAGCAGGACTACGTGATCCATTTCCTAAAAGGCCTCAACGATCGTTTCTCCATTGTGAAATCACAGATCATGCTGCTCGAGCCATTTCCCCCTATTCATCGAGTTTTCTCACTGGTGTCGCAACAGGAGCGTGAAATGGGAATCATTCCCACTCCCTCGGATCCTACAGTTCTTCTTGCAAAATCTGGTAAAGGACATTCTTCCCAAAGCCTTGAGCGTAAGCATTGTACTTACTGTGGAAAATCACAGCATACTATTGAAACATGCTATAAAAAGCATGGTTTCCCCCTGGTTTTAAATTTCGTACGCCTACTACTATTAATAATGCTTCTCAGGTGGCTGTGAGCAAAGAGAGCCTTACTTCACATGTTCAGGCTCCAAATCCACTGATACATAATGGCGTGCCACACCTTGGTATCACTGTTGATCAATACCAAACACTTCTGAAAATGGTCCAAAGAGAAAATTCTTCTCCCTCTATTCATGCCATAAACAATGTCTCCTCAGGTGACCCTTTTGTTCCTTCAATATACAACTCCTGGATATTAGATACAGGAGTAATTGACCACATATGCTCTCTTTCCTCTCTTTTCTCATCTATTCGACATATTCCTCCTATTAGTGTTCATTTGCCTAATGGTTCCATAGTACTTGCTAAGCATTCTGGTTCAGTAAGGATTTCTTCCTCTCTTGTAATTCATGATGTCTTGTTTATCCCTAACTTTTCCTTTCACATTATATCAATTTCTAAGCTCACTCGCTCTTTTTGCTGCTGTGCCATTTTTCAGAAACAGTTTTGCTTCCTAATGACTTTGCCCCAGTGGAAGATGATTGGTTTAGCTAAAGAAAGGGAAGGCCTATATTTCCTCCCTCATGAACGGAATGCTTCCTGTCTCCCCTCTGCCACAGACGCTTCAAGATCATCTAGCACAGATACTTCAACACCTTTGCTATCCAAGTCTACACATCATTCAACCTCTTTTTTTGATCTGTGGCATTTTAGGCTAGGGCATCTCTCTCCTTCTATTCTTAAACATGTTTGTCAAATTCATCCTTATGTAGTTGTAAACAAATCATTTGATCATTGTGAATCATGTCATCTTGCTAAACAGAAATGCCTTCCATTTTCTTCAAGTCATTCTCATTCTAGCAAATTTTTTTCTCTAATTCACATTGACATCTGGGTCCCTATCACATTCCTTCTATTCATGGCCATAAATACTTCCTCACTATCGTTGATGACTTCTCTTGATATACATGGATTTTCCTAATGAACAATAAAGGTGAAACTTGTCAGGCACTTAAGAACTTTATTTCCTTTGCTGAAACTCAATTCCAAGCTATTATCCAAACAATAAGATCAGATAATGGCATGGAATTCTTTATGCCTGACTATTATGCATCTAAGGGTATCCTACATCAAAGGACTTGTGTGGAAACACCTTAACAAAACAGTGTTGTCGAGAGAAAGCATTAGCACAATCTGAATGTTGCTCGCCACTCCTTTTTCAGTCAAAAATGCCCAAAGCTTACTGGTCATACGCTGTCCACATCATCAACCGTCTCCCAACTCCTTTCCTTCAACATAAGTCTCCTTATTTTTTCTTGCATCAAGCTCACCCTGACCTGTCAAATTTAAGAGTGTTTGGCTCTCTATGTTATGTTTCTACATTACCTCACAGTCGCACCAAATTTGATCCTAGGGCCAGAAGATATGCGTTCCTCGGGTATAAAATTGGGGTTAAAGGTTACACACTTTTAGACTTAGCATCTCACTCTATATTCATATCACGAGATGTTCAATTTTATGAATACCTTTTCCCTTTTGCTTCTGCTACTTCTCATCACATCACTATCTCTACCATCCCTTTACCTCAAGTATTCCCTCATCTTGACTTCCCTTCAATTCCTTTGCCTCAAGGCAATTCTAATCAACCACCTACATCACCTTCACATGTCCCTAATTCATCCACTGAGCTACGAAGATCCACAAGGTAGAAGCAGACACCAACGTACCTGAGGGATTATCACCATGCTTTACTTTCTTCCACTAAACCACCTTCTTCCACTGGCCAGGGTTAGTCTCCTCATTCCCTAAACTCTGTTCTTTCTTATAACTTTTTAACTCCTACTTATAAGCATTTTAGTCTGTCCATTTCATCCCACTTCGAACCCAAAACGTATCATCAAGCTGTGCAACATGAGGTGTGGTGCAATGCTATGGCTGCTGAGATTTCAGCTCTTGAACAAAATCACACCTGGTCTCTCACTCACCTACCTCCTGGGAAGTCAGCTATTGGATGTAAGTGGGTTTACAAGAATAAATACCATGCTGATGGAACCCTTGAAAGAGCTAAAGCGTGATTGGTTGCTAAAGGTTACACTCAGGTTAAGGGAATAGATTATCTGGACACCTTTTCCAGTTGCAAAACTAACCACTGTTCGCTTGCTCTTGTCTATAGTTTCAACCAAACAATGGCACTTACAGTAGCTAGATGTCAATAATGCATTCCTCCATGGTGATCTTGATGAGGATGTCTACATGGCAATTCCTCCTGGGTTTCATTCCCCCTCACCCAAGCTGGTCTGTAAATTGCATAAGTCTTTATATGGACTCAAGCAAGCTAGCCGTCAGTGGCATGCTAAGTTGTCTACTGCCCTGATATCTTATGGATATGTTCAGTCCCAATCTGATCATTCACTATTTGTTCATAGTATTAATGGTTCCTTTACTGCCTTGCTTATCTATGTAGACGATATCCTTCTTACAGGGAACAATCTTCATAAGATTCATCGAGTCAAATCTCTCCTTGACTAAACTTCAAGGTTAAGAATCTGGGCAACCTCAAATATTTTCTTGGTCTTGAGGTTGCACGCTCTAAACAAGGAATTGCCTTACATCAACGTAAGTTTACTTTAGATATTCTTGAGGATTTCGGTTTCCTAGCTTGCAAACCTCTCAAGACACCAATGAATCGAAGCACACAACTGTCTAAGGATTCTGGCCAGCCACTATCGATGGCACCCCTTATCGCACGCTCATTGGCCGTCTAATATATCTCACAAACACCAGGCCAGACATATCTTATGTTGTCCAACAACTCAGCCAGTTTATGTCTTCCCCTACTGATATACATCTCAAAGCAGCTCATAACGTTCTGCGCTGCCTTAAATCTTCTCCTGGCCGTGACATTTTCTTGTCATCTACTTCAGACCTGCAACTCAAAGGCTTTAGCGACTCTGATTGGGCAGGTTGCTTGGACACACGTCGTTCCGTCACTGGTTACTGTGTCTTCCTTGGTCACTCCTTGATTTCTTGGAAATCCAAGAAACAAAACACTGTGTCCAGATCTTCTTCCGAGGCAGAATACCGTGCTCTAGCTTCCCTCACATGTGAGCTGCAATGGTTGTTGTATCTCCTGCATGATCTGCACATTCCACATTCCTTACCAGCTATGGTTTACTGTGATAGTCAGTCAGCACGTCATATTGCAACAAACCCCACGTTTCATGAGCGTACGAAACACATAGAGATTGACTACCATATTGTTCGTGAGAAAATTCGCTCACATGTTCTTCATTTACTGCCCATCAAGTCTCAGAACCAGATTGCTGACATTTTTACCAAAGCTTTGGATCCAACTCCCTTCTCTGGTCTCATATGCAAGCTGGGATTGCTTAATCTGCACTCTCCAGCTTGAGGGAGGGTATTAGATACTCTATAATTATTATTGTTTTATTATTGTTCACGTGACTAATTAGTTCCAGTTAGATACTAACAGGTTCTGTAACTAACTCTGTTGGATGATTGGTTTGTAACCAAATTAGTTACTTGCCAGCTGTCCTGGCTTTTTCTGCATAAATGTACACACGTCATGAATGAAAGGCTGATAAGCATCTTTACAGAATTCACATGTCTTCACTCTCTTCCTCTTTCTTCCCTCACTTTACATTTCTCTGCGTCCGGTGATCCTGATTTGTTCATCAACAGGTTCATTTTAGTAATAGGAGGGCAATAGAAGCAGAGACTAATTGGCAAGGGAATGACTTCGTTTATCATTTTAGTTAGAGGATAGTAGTAAGGAAAATCAAGAAAGAGGAGAGGGAAGTGAAGCTAGTGTGGTGGTTGATTTCGCCTCTGTCTAACTCCAATGAGTAGAACGGTTTGGAAGAAGAGGGAGATGATAGACATGACAAGGCAAGGGGATTTGGTGGTGGGGTTCATGAGTTAACAGTAAAAGGATGGGAGAAAAGAAATGAATATAAAAATGAGAAATTGGGGAAGGGAAAAGAATGGAGAAAAAAAGATAGGGAATATATTACCTTCATTAAATTAATTTATACACTAAATTCATTTTACTTACATAATTAGAGATTATATTATACACACCTTACGATCCAATTAATTATGTCCTTTTACGTAATTTGTCATAAAAAATCACTTCTCAAAAGTATATTCAAATGGTTTATCCTTTTTTTAAAAAAAAATCACTTTTTCAATACTAATCCAAATGTAAATCACATTACGTTTTTAAATTTTTAAGATGCTTCTTGGGCTTATTTGAACACGCAGGCAGCTTCAATTCAGGTATGCCACCACAAAGATCCTCATTTCCTGTGAGTGAGATAGCAGTGACATTATCAGACACTCCTCCTTTTGCAACCTCGCCACGGAGATGGTTGAACGAGAGGTTTAAGGCCCTCAATTCTCAAATATGGAAGATCTTTTAATTCATCGGGAACTGTGCCTGACAAGTTATTTCTGGAAATATCCATGATTTGAAGAGATTTTAGCAAACCAAATGAAGAGGGAATACTCCCTTGGAAAAGGTTCCCATTCATGAAAAGAACTGACAGCCCCGAACATTCACCTAGTGCAGTTGGAGTATCACCCGACAATTTGTTTTCATGTAGTTCCACTAAATGCTTCAGGTTTCCAAACTCTGATGGAAGGGGACCATTCAACGAATTGTAAGAAATGTGAAGAACTATTAAATCTTCTAGCCAAATGTATAATTGGGTATGTTACCGCTCAAGTTGTTGACGGAAAGGTACAAATGCTGCGTATTTTTGCAGTGTTTGAGGGCATATGGAATCCTTCCCTCAAAATTGTTTGTGTGCAAATACAGATCAAACAACTTGGTAAGATTGCCAAGGGCCGTCGGAATGGTTCCAGATAATTGGTTTTGCTCGAAGAATGTTCTTCCAAGATTTTTCAATTTTTCAATTGAATCTGGAATTTCACCTTGAAGAAAGTTCCCTCCCATCTCGAATATTGTTTAAGTCAACCAGTTTCCCAATCTCTTCCGGTATGCTTCCAGAGATCTTAGTGTGCCCCATCAGAAGTGTATTCAATGGTGAAATTTCCAATTGACTTTGGGAATATGCCACCAAATCGATTTCCTTGTAGGCTCAATGAAAACAATTGGCTGCAGTTGGTTAATGATGAAAGGAAGTCCAAATCACCATTGCTTCCACTCCCCAAAACATTGAAGTCAATGTTCAATTCAAGAAAATATTGCAGGCTTCCCAAAGTGGTGGGAAATGGATCATTAAAATGATTTGAAGATAGATCTAATATTTGCAATTGAGAGATATATGTT
This sequence comes from Vachellia pachyceras, assembly GCA_025593235.1. Taxonomy (NCBI): domain Eukaryota; kingdom Viridiplantae; phylum Streptophyta; class Magnoliopsida; order Fabales; family Fabaceae; genus Vachellia; species Vachellia pachyceras. Next base: position 12,028 of record JANTPZ010011284.1, on the reverse strand, counting down.
GGAAAATGTGGGAGGAATTGTTCCAGCTAAAGAGTTGATTCCAACCCAAAAATTCCGAAAATTGGGAAAATAAAGATCTATATTTGATGGAACAGTTCCGGACAAGTGGTTATCAGCCAAAGCAAAATGCACGATATTGGAAAGATTATAAAGTGAAGAAGGGATTATTCCCGACAAATTATTTAGACCTAGAGCAAGATAGCTCAAATCTGTTAGCTGGCCTAGAGTTTGAGGTATACTTCCTTGCAGATTATTTCCCGCAAGAGTCAAGACCCTCAATGATGAAAGATTTCCCAAGGACAGTGGAATACTACCGAAGAACTTATTGGCAGCAAGGTGCAAAGCATTAAGTGATGGCATTGATCCTAACCAGGAGGGAACTTTAACAGTGAAGTTATTGAAGTTGAAGTGTATAACTTGCAGACTTGAACAGTTAGAAAGCTCTACAGGAATCTCTCCCTGGAAATTATTAAGGTTTAGGAAGAGAATTTGCAAACGTTTGAGACGGCCAATCTCACTGGGGATCTCACCATGTACTCCTGTGAAAGAAATATTTAACAGTTTAAGGAAGGTTAGGTTACCTATTGCTGGTGCAAGACTTCCATCGAAACTTGGACCTATGAACTGCAGCGTAGAGACTCTAGTGTGACGTGTACTGCAAGAAACACCTTCCCATTTACAGAAGTGGAGAGAATGGTTACATGAAGATAGAACTTGAGGATTGCCATTGGTGAGCTTGTCCTTCAAAGCTAGCAGAGCTAGTCTTTCCGTTTCTGGACTCATAGGCTTGCTGGCAGATGTTGGTGGCAGAAAGGTTTGTGGCGAAGCCATGAAGAGCAGTAGCAGAAAGTTGATGGTGGCAAAGTAAGGCACCATTTTGGCCATTGACAAGAAATCTGTAAGACCCACCACTACGTACTGATCACAACTTCATTTGGAGGAACCGCCTTATTTCACTCTTATAACTAAAATAATTATGTTCTATGTTGTTTTGTGGCTTGCAATGCATTTAGATGTGTCAATTATAAAGTTTGCATCTTGTCCCGATACTTTGTATAAGACTGAGTTGATTAATTTGAGGAAAATAAAAAAGTTAAATACATTATTTTAAGAGTTAAAGGGTAAATTTACCGTAAAAGTATTCACATATTGGGTGTTTGGAAATTTTTTTAGGGGCAATAAATTTTCCCTTTAACCCTTCTTTTAAAGGTAGTTATGTTCATCATTTCTCCAACTAATTTGCGCCACTTATAATTCTAATGATATACATAGTTATTTCAAAGAGATCATACTGTATATATTTTAATTAAGTAATTTATTTAGTTTTTTTAATCTTTTCAAATTAATCAAACAGATTTTACAATATGGATCAAGGGTAGTTGCTCCGTTGACCGGACTGAGATTTATAAACCAAAGTCAAGAAGGAAGGAAGCATGCATGAACGCGAGTCACTTTCATAGCATACAGTTGCTATGAAGCCAATTAAGCGAAAGTTAGAGTCTGTCACTGTGGAAGTAAGTCTCGCAACACTTCCAAGCTTCACCTACTTGCTACCATCAGAGTAACGAGCAGGGAATCTCCTGCACCACCAATCACGCATGCAAAACTATATCTATAATCCCCACTTGGTTGAATACTTCCATCAAAATTGTGGAAGAGATTTTATGGAAAGATTATAATTCTAGAAACTTTGATTCACTGGGAATTGTGCCTGACAAGTTATTTATGGAAAGATCCAAGATTTGAAGAGATTTTAGCAAACCAAATGATGGGGGAATACTTCCTTGGAAAAAGTTTCTATTCATGTGAAGCAGTGGCATTCATGAACATTCACCTAGTGCAATCGGAACATCGCCAGACAATTTGTTATCATTAACATCTAGTTCCACTAAATGCTTCAGGTTGCCAAACTCTGATGGAAGGGGACCAATCAAGGAATTGTAAGACATGTCAAGACAAGAACTATTAAATCTTCAAGCTATCCAAATGTATCATTGGGTACATTACTACTGAAGTTGTTTGCGGAAATTAAATAATCACATTCTGCAAATTTTTGCAATGTTTGAAGGCATCTGGAATACTTCCATCAAAATTTTTGTTGTTCTAATACAGATCGAACAACTTGGTTAGCTTGCCGGGATCGTAGGAATATGTCCAGATAATTGGTTTTTTTTTAAAGAATATTCTTCCAAGATTTTTCAATTTTCCAATTGAAACTGGAATTTCGCCTTGGATCAAGTTCCCTCCCATATCAAGAAGCTCGATATTGGAAAGGTTATAGATTGATGAAGGGATTATTCCAGACAAATTATTTAGAGCTAGACCGAGAACGTTCAAACTTGTAAACCGGCCTAGAGTTTGAGGGATACTTCCTTGTAGATTATTTACCACAAGAGACAAAACCCTCAATGATGAAATCCCAAGGACGGTGGAATAATACTAATGAGATATGTAATAATAACTGATTTAAATTTTATATATAGGGTATTTAAGAATATTTGGGTTTTAATATTGAGTTATTATCATTTTTTATCATTCATTTTGAGTTTGCATTTAATTCTAGTTTTTTAAAATGTTTTATCATTAATTTCTAAGGTTAGGTTGAGATTTATAAATAGCAACTCAACTTATTTGTTGTCTATGTTTGATGATTTGAGTAATATTGAATTTTTTCTTCTATCAATTCTCTTCTTCCTTTATTCATCTGTCTTCTCCCCCCTTCTTGCTCTTCTCACCCCTCTATTCTCTCTCCTTCTCCTCTCTTCCTCCCTTTTCTCCCTTTCCTCTCCCCCGTCCTGCATCACCTTCCAAACAAGTTATTGGCAGCAAGGTGCAAAGCATTAAGTGATGGCGTTGATCCTAACCAGGAGGGAACTATACCAGTCAAGTTATTGTATTTGAAGTGTGTAACTTGCAGACTTGAACGGTTAGCAAGCTCTACAGGAATCTTTCCCTGGAAATTATTATGTTTTAGTAAGAGAATCTGCAAACGTTTGAGACGAACACACTACTACAGAATATAATTTTTACTATTGAAATTCGCGTTCTTTTTTCTTAGAAAAAGAAGTAAAAATTGAGACAGTGGCATTTTTCAAATTTTAAACTCCCTTTTATGCCCTATATGAGATATAGAGCGTCAAAAGGAGACTTTTAACACTCTATATAAGATATAGGGCACCAAAATGGGACTTTTAACAACCTATTCACATATAAGACGCTAAAAGTCTCTCTTCTATGAAACGCACCCTTTGGCGCCCTATCACCGTGCATATAATTTTCAAAACCCTCAGTCCCTCCTCCCGTGCTCTGCTCCTCCCAGATTCCACGCCCTGCTCAAGTTCGGCGTTGAGAAGAAGGCCGCCCTACCCCCAAAAAAGCCTCGTTCAACACCAAACCATCGCGAGGCCGCCTCGTGTGGTTCCCCGGTGCCAAACCACCGGAATGGCTCGACGGAACCATGGTGGGAGACCGTGGCTTCGATCCATTTGGACTCGGCAAACCCGCTGAGTATTTGCAGTTCGATTTGGACTCGCTGGACCAGAATCTGGCTAAGAACGTGGCCGGAGAAATAATCGGAACAAGAGTGGAGGCCACAGAGGTTAAACCAACTCCATTCCAGCCGTACACGGAGGTGTTCGGGTTGCAGAGGTTCCGCGAGTGTGAGCTGATTCATGGAAGGTGGGCAATGCTGGGAGCACTCGGTGCCTTGGCCATCGAGGCATTCACCAAGGATATTGGTGAAGAAGGGGACGAGAGCGAAGTTGGCGATGGTGACGACATAGCCACCGAGGACGATCTAGACGACGACAACGATGATGAAGACGGCGGCGGCGGCGAGGATGGAGATAGCGCTTCTGGTGATGACAACTCGTTCTCGACCAAAATTCATATGACTAAGTTTATCGCTCTGTTCTCGTCTTCATTTGGAAATAGCCACTCTAGATTCAACCAAAAAAGCTTCTATCTTCCTGATGCATGTTAGGTGTTTGATAAAATCACTCGCAGAAAGCATTAGCATTCACTGTCTATATCTGAATCACCATAGATTTTACTTCTTGATAATGGATGCAGCACAAATATTCACCTAATATTTTTATGAATCCTGTCATTTCAGGAGCTTTAAGGAGAGAATATCAAAAAAAGCAAGAAAGATGAAGTTAGGTGGAGAATACTGGTGGAAAAGATATTGAGAACTAAGGGTATTGCGGTAGCACCATTCTTTCAAAAGCAATGATCGCTAGTTTTGTAGAAGCAGAAGACGCAGTTGTTATAGAACCTTATTCAGGCTGTAAATTTGATGTTTGTCCTGGTCCTGGGTATTGCGGTAGCATTAGGTAATGATTTTCTGTACCTGAGCTATGGTCTTGTTTTTGGCAGTGGTAATTTCTTGCATGATCAGAACTTAAAGGTTGATGATCTGAATGCAGCTAATCAAACAACCTTGTCTGGTGCATTTGCCGCTGAATATGGTGAGTTTGATCGTTATTTTCACCCTTTTTGAATCCCTCTAAAGTTCAAGTAAATTTCATAGTGAAATCTGGTTTTACTGATGGTTTTTTATGTTGCCAATGCTTTAATGGCCGAAGAAATGCTCTGTTCATGCAGCAACAGAGACTTAGTGTTCGAGCAGAGGATTCAGTGAACCACGACTTTAAGAAGACCAAATATGGGCTGAATTATAGGACGCCTACGGCGCCCTAACCTACGGCGCCCTATCTTGTAATATAAGGCGCGGCGCCCTAATTTTAAGATAGGGCGCCGTAAACCCTGACTTTCTACTCCCCTCACATAGACACCCAATCTTTTTGGTGATCTCACCATGCACCCGTGTAAGAAATATTTGACAGTTTAAGGAAGGTCAGATTACTTACTTCTGGTGCAAGAATCCTACCGAAACTTTGACCTGTTAACTGCAATGTAGAGACTCTGATGTACGAGTACTGCAGGAAACAACTTCCCATTTACACAAGTGGAGAGAACGATTCCATAAAGGTAGAAGTTGAGGATTGCCATTTGTGAGCTTGTTCTTCAAAGCGAGCAAAGATAGTCTATCAGTTTCTGGACCCATAGGCTTGGTGGCAGATGTGAGTAAGAATAAAGGTTTGTGAAGCCATAAAGAGCAATAGCAGCAAGTTATGGTGGCGAAGTAAGAGACCATTTTTGGTTATTGAGAAGAAATTTGGAAGATGAAGCCAATATCTTCGGTACTGATCAGAATAATCATTTCACTCTGGTAACTATGTATAATATATTTATGTTTCATTTTCGTGTGGCATGCCATGGATTTAGATACCGTTGCTTCTAAAGTTTACATACAGCTCACTAATTAATGAGAGAAGATCTTGATTCTCAGAGTCCCTCATTGATTAGTGAGCCGTATCGTATCAGAAATAGCTCACTACATACGGTTCGCAGAAGGTTCCGTTTTCAAGATCATTGGCATTAGCAAGAGGTGCATTAACCTTAGTTTTGGTTTCAGATCAACAAAGTATTATTTGGGAGGACTTGATGACTCTTGTGTTCAAGACTTTCTCATTGGTTTCTCTTCTTTTATAGCTCTCCCCTCCCTGATTTATATAATCTTGTAAATGATTTTCCTTGTTCTTCTTATATTGCTGTGTAGTGAAATATTTTTATTATCAATATCGTTTTACCTTGTATAAATAAAGTCTAATTAAGTACAAGTTTCCTATTTGCCAATGACCTTGTGGTCCAATGTCATGTGAGCTCCAGTTCCAAGTGAAATTGGTAGAGAGAGTAATTTGAAAGGACAAATCTCTCCCCCTGCCTCAAATCGCCTCGTGGCTCTTGTTTGTGACATGCTTCTTCGAGTAAGCTTTCTCTTGTTCCTTTTGGCTTTCGTTCTATGTTGACATGTATATGTATTGATCTGTGTCATATAGATGTGACTTGTATATATTGACATATGTTTGTTTATCTTTTGATACACACACATATTGTGTTCTTATTCTGATAGATAGACATACATCAATTATATTACGTACAAGAGGTCAGAATGGGCGAAGAAAAGCAGTCTCAGCCAATTCAATGGAGCGGGCAAGAGCCGCAGCTTTGTTGAGACACTCTTGGTGCTCATCGTCTGGCTCACTGTCAGCCACAATACCAGCGCCTGCTTGCAGAAGAGCAATCCATTCTCTGCCTCTCTTGCTCCGACCTCCCATCAGAAACACCATCGTTCTCAGGGCCAGTGCAATATCCATATCACCGTCCAACGATATCCACCCAAATCCGCCGCTATATGGCCCTCGCCTCCTCACCTCCAGCTCATCAATAAGCTCCATCGCCTTCACCTGATGAAACCACCAACCCTAACTACGTAAAAACATTCAACAGTAGCGATAAGTTGAGAGGGTAACATAGGGTTATATATATATACGGACCTTTGGTGCTCCACTGACGGTTCCGACCGGCAAGGCTGCACGCAGGGCATCCCAACAAGACAGGTGGTCCTGCAACTCTCCGGTGACCTGAAAGGTATACATGTACGTTGCAGACTGAGTTGCAGTAAGCTGCATGTGTGCGCGTGCGCGTGTGGCCGTTAAAGCTCAGGGACAGGTTTTGACCGTTGAGCTTATGTGCATGACATGGGAATAGCGTTCAATATCCATAAGCTTTTCCACTTTCACTGAGCCACTTTTTGAGACCTGGAAATAATAGAACAACTTAATTACCAACTCATCATTCTACTCTTCGCACAAGTCCCATGATATACTAAAGTTCTGTTCTAAGATCCTGTGTGTGTGTGTGTGTGTGTGATTTCGTAACATATATACCTTGCCAACGTCATTTCGTCCCAAATCCACCAGCATGAGATGCTCTGCACATTGCTTTTCATCAATCAGCAGTTTCTTTTCTAGCTTATCATCTTCTTCAACCGTCCTCCCTATTCTACTTGTCCCAGCCAATGGACGATTTACTACCTTCTTCTGTTAATAATAATTTTAAGTTTCTTAATCACCTAAATGACACACTCTAATCTCATGAATCTGATAAACCAATAAAATAGATTCATATGAGCCAAGAAAGTTAACTACCTTCTTTATACGCGTGAGAATCTCAGGACTCGAAGCAACCAGAATGCATCCCCTTGCCTACTTGATGAGATATAACATAAAATCATAAAAATCTCTTGGCCACATGCAAGAACCTACAGATGTGAAGTTGTTTGGAGATAAACCTGCAAATAAGCCATATAAGGGCTTGGGTTTACCACCCTCAGTGCTCTATATATGTCAAATGGATCAGCATATGTTTTTCGTTCAAAACGCTGACTGAGAACGATCTGAAAGATATTGCCTGCTTGGATATGCTCTTTGGCTTGAATAACTGCATCCTTATATTCTTCACTTGTCATATTTGAGTTCTTCAAAGGAGCACCAAAATGGCGAGTATGGAGTTTCACAGAACCTGGACACTGCTTTAGGCTAGCAATGATGGAATTAAATTCTGAATTCATTTTTGATTCAATGGTTAAATGAAAACTAAGTTAAGGCATGAATAAATAACTCACTGAATGCTATTTTGCAATCTGGCCACTAATTTTTCTAACCGTTCCTTTCCATCTTTGTAAGCATTCTCCGCTGAAGTGTACCTATCTAATCTCACCCAGTGAATCACATATACTTTCTGTTTAGAAGAGAGAAAGAGAGAATTAATGCAGTGCCCGAGTGAAGTAATTAATTTACCTATTACCTTTGCCCCTTAATTCAGGGAGTTGAGTTTTTGAAGAGATTAAAAAGGGTAATTTACTAATATATTTATCATTTTCTTCAAATTAATTTTTATGATTTATAAACTGATATATAATCTAGTGATACATATAATTATTTAAGAATATATATTATAATTAAATAATTTATTTCACTTGTTTAATTTTCTCGAAAAATCAAATAACATTTATGTTTAGGATAAGAGGTGGTATATTAAAAAATTAGTTAAATTAATTATTATAATGAATACATAGTGGTTTCCAAAATACTATTTTTTTAATCATTGTAACAACTCATTAATGGAAACCCTTGCAACGTACAATTAATATGAATACTATGAAAAGAAATTTATTTATTTACTTCATAAAATAAATTGAGATCTTATATTTATAAAACTCTTATACTTATATTTAGAATAGGCGGGAGCTTAAGGAGTATTAAAGTAGAAGTATGGTGTTAATTAAATTTTTTTCAATTATTTTTAAGGTCAATGAAGTCGAAATATATATGTGAAAATGACGTATAAAGTACCTCGAAAGTAGTGAATCCTAAAAAGGTGATTCGAAATTTAAAATCCCAGAGTAATGATAGTTTCTGACGCGTCTTTAGCAAAGTTTAAAGGAAATTACCTGAATGCCTCTGTAATCATGATGAAACATGTTCAGTTTTGGCAGGAGAGTCAAGGAGTTGAAAGATAAAAATTGTATTTTAATAAGGTCTTTTCAAACCGAACAAAATTAAGTACGGTGTAGAAAGCATACTTTCTAAATCGAATATGGGTCTCATTCTGAATCGATTATGCCTCATTATTTGAATCGAATAAGCCTCATTATGAGAGTGGGAAAAAACGGTTTAAAACGTCTCATTCGAATTAATATAAAACGCATTCAAATGATAATAATATTTATAAACAGTTTAAAAAGCTCAAATTTTAAAATGATGTAACTTCCTCATTTCAGCTCCAAATTTGACAAATGACCTATCATTGGAAAGACCTTTGAGTCTAGTTTCAAATGGCACAATCTTCACAGCCATTAGATTAGTATTTTGAGAGATATGATAAAAAAACCAAACATGTGTCAGGAATACGTTTATTGATATATCTTCAGTTTTTTGATCATATCTCTCAAACTAGATGTCCAATTGCCTTGAAACTTATTCCATTTGAAACTAGACTCAAAGGGATTTCCAATGATAGGTCATTTGTCAAATTTAGAGCTGAAATGAGGAAGTTACAGCATTTTCAAGTTTCACCTTTCTAAACCGTTTATAAAGAGTAGACTCATTCGAATATGTCTTATATTCATTCGAATGAGACTTTCTAAACCGTTTTTCCCCCAACGGTGTAGAAAGTGAACTTTCTACACCTTTAAAGGTGACTTTCTAAACCGTTGGTGGAAAAAACAGCTTAGAAAGTCCATTATTCGAATGAATTAAAGCTCATTCGAATGAGTCTACTCTTTATAAACGGTTTAGAAATGTGAAACTTGAAAATGTTGTAACTTCCTCACTTCAACTCCAAAATTGACAAATGACATATAATTGGAAAGACCTTTGAGTCTAGTTTCAAACGGCATAATTTTCAAGTCAATTGGACATCTGGGTTGAGAGATATGATCAAAAAAATGAAGACATATCTGGAATAAACGTATTCCTGACACATGTTTGGGTTTTTTTATCATATCTCTCAAAATACTAATCCAATGACTGTGAAACTTGTGTCATGTGAAACTAGACTCAAAGGGCTTTCCAATGATAGGTCATTGTCAATTTTGGAGTTGAAATGAGAAAGTTAAATCATTTTGAAGTTTGAGCTTTCTAAACCGTTTATAAAGAGTAGACTCGTTCGAATGAGCTTTAATTTCATTCGAATGATGGACTTTCTAAACCGTTTTTTCCACCAATGGTTTAAAAGTCACCTCCAAAAGTGTAGAAAGTTGACTTTCTACACCGTTGGGAGAAAAACGGTTTAGAAAGTCTCATTCGAATGAATATAAGACACATTCGAATGAGTCTACTCTTTATAAACGGTTTAGAAAGGTGAAACTTGAAAATACTGTAACTTCCTCATTTCAGCTCCAAATTTGACAAATGATCTATCATAGGAAAGCCCTGAGTCTAGTTTTAAATGGCACAAGTTTGAAGTCAATTGGACATCTGGGTTGAGATATATGATCAAAAAACTGAAGATATATCTAGAATAAACGTATTCCTGACACATCTTTGGTTTTTTTATTATATCTCTCAAAATGCTAATCCAATGGCTGTGAAAATTGTGTCATTTGAAACTAGACTCAAAGGGCTTTCCAATGATAGGTTATTTGTCAAATTTGGAGCTGAAAGGTGGAAGTTACATCATTTTGAATTTTGAGCTTTCTAAACCGTTTATAAATAGTAGACTCATTCGAATGAGCTTTAATTTCATTCGAATGATGGACTTTCTAAACCGTTTTTTTCCACCAACGGTTTAGAAAGTCACCTCCAAAAGTGTAGAAAGTCCACTTTCTACACCGTTGGGAAAAAACGGTTTAGAAAGTCTTATTCGAATGAATATAAGACACATTCGAATGAGTCTACTCTTTATAAACGGTTTAGAAAGGTGAAACTTGAAAATTTTGTAACTTCCTCATTTCAGCTCTAAATTTAACAAATGACATATAATTGGAAAGACCTTTGAGTCTAGTTTCAAATGGAATAAGTTTCAAGTCAATTGGACATCTAGGTTGAGAGATATGATCAAAAAAATGAAGACATATCTGGAATAAACCTATTCTTGACACATATTTGGGTTTTTTATCATATCTCTCAAAATACTAATCCAATGACTGTGAAACTTATGCCATTTGAAACTAGACTCAAAGGGATTTTCAATGATAGGTCATTTGTCAATTTTGGAGTTGAAATGAGAAAGTTACATCATTTTAAAGTTTGAGCTTTCTAAACCGTTTATAAAGATTATTATAATTCGAATGTGTTTTATATTAATTTGAATGAGACTTTTTAAACCATTTTTTTCCCACTCTCATAATGAGGTTTATTCGATTCAAATAATGAGGCATAATTGATTCAGAATGAATCCCATATTAATTTTAGAAAGTATGTTTTATACACCGTACTTAATTTTATTCGGTTTGAAAAGACCTTATTAAAATATAATTTTTATCTTTCAACTCTTTAACCCTCCTTTCAAAACTGAACACGTCTCATCATGATTACAGGGGCATTCAAGTAATTTCCTTTAAACTTTGCTAAAGACGCGTAAGGAACTATCATTACTCTGGGACTAAAGTATACTTTTAGTCCTTTATGTTTGCGTCAGGTTTCATTTTAGTCCTTTAAGTTTAAAAAGTGCACTTTCAGTCCCTCAAACTTAACACCGTTAGTTTCTCTTAACGGAAAATGCTAACTCATCAAATTTAATTGATAAATGTGCAAAAAAACGTTATACTCACATTTTAATTTAATAATATAATAAATTTGATATTTTAAATTGTGTAAAATAAAAAAGTATATAAAATAACAGCGTTAAATTTGATGAGTCAGCAATTTCCGTTAGGAGAGACTAACGACGTTAAGTTTGAGGGACTAAAAGTGCACTTTTTAAACTTAAAGGACTAAAGTGAAACTGACGAAAACATAAGGGACTAAAAGTATACTTTAGCCTTACTCTGAAATTTTAAATTTCGAATCACCTTTCTGAGATTTACTAATTTCGAACTACTTTATGTGTCATTTTCTCAATATATATATATATATATATACAGATACCTTCTCAGCATTGTCAAAGACAACTACATCATCACAGAGGCTGAGTTGCATGTCGGCGAGGTTTCTGTCATCCTCAGGAGCCCTTGAAAACGGAACCTTCTTCTTTTCCACATAACGAACCGTATCGTATGAGAAATAGCCAACCCAACCTCCTGCGAAATCAAAGGGCCGTTACAATGGAATCTGATGGACTTTAAATCCACCGCTAGCATTGATTCTCATTACCACAGAATGCATCTGGAAGTTCATCAGAGAAATGGGGTTTCCAGCCCTCCGAGATTCTTCTAGGAATCTCCATGGGATCTTCGACAATATCTTCTGTTAAGCTCCCAAGTTCATGGTCTATTATTGTAACCTTGTTCTCCTTTGAAACAATTTCCATCGTTGGCTGAACTCCTGCAACGCTATAACGCCCCTGTGCACGAATCAAAACAATCCTCAGTTTCTATACATACACTGAAAACTAGACAGACCATCTCTTTTTAAGATAACTTTTACTTTATTGCTAGATTAAGGAAATTAAAACACTA
>JANTPZ010011283.1:0-25831 GCA_025593235.1 Vachellia pachyceras | reverse complement strand
TGCTTGTCTTCGGCCTTCAGTAGATATTAAATATTATATACCCCATAGGGAGGTCTTATATATAGGATTTGAGGAGTAATAAATACAGAAAAATATAGTTCATAAGTGTAGTGAAGTTTCGGAAACCATTTTGCCATATTACTTGTGTAGTTTATCATGAAGCTGATAGAAGTAAAACATTTGAGTTAAAAGCTTCTAACAGAAAAGGTGTTTAAGTCTTTTTGAGGCCTCAATGATGGTCTCTCTGTGGCCAAAAGCACTGATTCTTATGAACTCCTCACCACCAGGACCAAAGCCTCTTCCTGGGACTGTGATTATGTGTGTCTTGTCCAGAATTTCAGCAAAAACATCCCAAGATTTTGAACCAGGAAAGTGGACCCAAATATAGGGAGCATTTTCACCACCATAAACTGTCAAACCAAGTGAAGCCAAAGAATCTAACAGTATTCTTGCATTCTCCATATAGTAGAGGGTTCTGAGCTTCACAGCCTGAAATGTTTCAAAAAGAATAATCACCAAAAGGACATTGTAACTTGTTATTTTGTTCACTACTGTCAATGACCATTTCAATGCAAAAACATACTGGGGGGATTACTGAAGTTCTAAGGAAGAGACTCAATCGTGCAAAAGTCCAATACCAACTGAAGAGCATGTAATGATAACTTATAGTACAGGAAATGACAGCTGGTTTCATTAGAATTAAGCCCCTTCATTGGGACCTCATAGTAAATACCCCAGACATTGAAGCCTCTGACCCAAAAGGGGGGCAAAAAGAAATAATCTCAAGGCTTCAACTTATGTGGACAAAGCACAAGCTTACTCATTCTGAAATTTCATTTAGTTATGAGGAGTGAGGATGGCTAAGATTGTATTCTTGATCACTTGATCATAGATACTCATATCAAAGTTTGTTTCAACTCAAGAAGCTTAAATGCTAAGCAGAAGCGCATATTTAGTTTCCCATTATAATATAAAAAATGCAAAATTCAAATGTATTCCTACATGTTAGACAATCAGACTTCCTTCCTTCGAGGATGCTTCCTGGTTAACAGGCAACATTGTGTAACATACAAGAACTGAAAAATCTGGCACTCTTTCTTTCAAAGATTCCGCAGCCCTCGGAACTGAGAAGCTATTGTTATATTGCGAACAAAGCCCCATCCTTTATGAAAATGAATCAGATAAAATATACTTTTTGCATGAAGTGTCAAATGGAAATTTAAAGATTCAATAAACTTGAGACAAATTTAACAGAATAATCAATCAATGTGGAAGCTTTGCTGAAATGCGGAAAAATTTCAATCAAAATGGCACCTCAATGGTAGAACAGCATGCTAGATGCAGAATTGTGCATTAAATAAGGAATATAAGCATGAAACTTAACCTTGAAACCCTCTGGTGAGAGGCATGCTAGTCCACCAGCCTGAGCAACGTTGGATGCTCCGTTAAAACAAGTGCACATTATGCGATCAAAATCATGTAAAACAGGAAATCCATTAGCATATAAGAGTTCTTCAGGGACTACTGTCCAACCGAGGCGGACACCGGTAAATCCAGCAAACTTGGAGAAGGATGAAACTTCAATTGCAACCTAAAATTCATGAAGAAAACAGGATTGAACAAGCTATTAAGGAAATAGGAATGTGATGAAAAAATCAGTTTAAAATAATGATGGCTCTACAAGCCTGAGGATCCCCTAAATAAGATTGATCATTTTGTCTTCATAAGATGCAAGTGGATCTTATGAACTCCCACTCAACCTGGTGATTTATGATGGAACAAAACTTAGGTTAAGTTGCCCATATACATTAAATCAAGTTCAAAGGTGAATTTACAAATATACATATGCATTTTAGCAACTAATAATAGTAAAATACAAGTGACAATATGAAATATTACAAATTCCTAATGTTAACAACTAACAATAGTAAAATAACAAATGTTCATATGAAAATTCACAAATCCTAATTTACATTGTAAGAGCCCCTATAAAAGATTTACAAATGTTCATAGGTGAATTTACGAATGCACAAATGCATTTTAACAAATAATAATGGCAAAATAACAAATGTGATTGGAGAAATTGACCTAATCAACATAAGCAACATGATTTAAGTTTTGTTATTGACTTATCTCTGACTTTATTAGCCACATGCTGTCCTTTTGGATTCTAGAAATAAGTGCACAAGTTAATTTCAAAAGCAGCATTAGACAAAATAAAACCCTGCTGGATAAAGGAGCAAGATTACTTTTCTGGCACCAGGAATTTCATAGATTGATTTGGGACTATGATCAGTGATATAAGTTGAATATGCAGAGTCAAAGACAATGATTGATCCATTCACTTCGGCAAAATTCACAAGTTGCTCTAACTGCTTCCTTGTTGCTGCATGACCAGTGGGATTGTTAGGAGAACAAAAGAAAATAATTTCTGCCCTTGGTGGAGCAGCAGATAGATCTGGAAAGAAGTTTGTTTGGGGCCCGCATTTCATGTACTCTATGTTTTTGTACTGGCCAGCTTCAGCTAGAACTTCACCAGTCTGACCAATTATGACACTTGAATCTACGTAGGCCTGTACCAGAAGACATTGCGTGGTTAGAAAAAACTCAGTCTGGTGAGAAGCTTGTATACTCAGTTAGAGGCCACTTATAGTAACAAGTTAAAGGCAAGAATTAGTTCAATTCAAATGAAATAAAATGAATAGGACTATGGAATGATCATAAAGTGCATTAGCTGCAAAACATCAAGATATGCTTATGGGATCTCTCTCTTATCCCCCATAGCTATAATTTCTAGTTTCTTTACATTTGAAATGCCCATGTTAAATTTAGTCCTAAATCACTCGGAGTCAGAGATAACCATACCGGAAAGGATGGATCTTGTATAGCTCTCTTTACATTTGAACCCAGCAGCAGCTGCAAGGGATGAAACAAATCACAATGAAGTTATCTATGTTAAAGTGAGCAATACATGATATAATTAACTACTGGCATTTGACATGAATGCTTCATTATTTTGAGTAAAAACTGACATTGGAGAAGGAAAAAGGAAGAAAAAACTTGAAAACAACAGTTTATATGTGATGGGCCTGAGCGTACAATAACTTACGTTTTTTTCTTTTTGCTAAGCACGGTATTTTTCTACTGATAGAATTAGGTCAACCAGGCCCAATAGTGATGGGAGGGACAAATGAGGAAAAGTAAGTTATTTCAGTCATATAGAGAATTTCATCATCTTTCTCTGGTTCAGTTAAGTACAGTCTCTTGTAGGTTTCACTAATATGAAACAGTGCCGATCCAATACCTGAAGACGAGTAATGTCACACTGAGCCCCATCTGATACAAAAACCTCAACTGGCTTTATCCCCAGATCTTTGTAGAATGCATCAGCAATTGCTTTCCTCAAGGCCTGCCATATATTTGTCAGAAAATATTACTTGCATGGCACATCAATATAATAATAATGATGCTGCTGCTGCTGTTGTTGTTAAAGTTTCTTACCAACTCTTAAAGATGGCAAAGAAGACAAAAGTGACCAAGCAGTGACAAGTTTGACTAAAGAAAAAAACATGTGAAGGAGTGGTAAATATGTAATATAAATGAGACTCGGTTGCCTATATAAAGCCTCAGTCTCATTATAGGAAGGCATCTGAAAATTCCCCCTCTTCTTTCTTTGTAAAAATTCTCTCAAGGATTTCCTCAAATTTATGAAACAAAGCAACCAGATAGATACCTTTTCACCTTGCTCAGGTCCATATCCTTTATAACCTTCCATTGTTGAAAGGCCATGCACGAACTGCATCAAACCATTAGTTAACATTTTTTCTTGGACAACAAATGTAAAGAAAATTTTACATACTACATAGACCAAACTGGTGATTGAACTTTTCAAGAATTAGTTGAATCTATCTATTTCTCTAGAAACAGTAGAGAAAGAGGGACAAGAAAATGAGAGGTTTTAATATCTTGTCAAGTTGCATCAATTGTAGTTCCCAACAAGATACTGATGATCAACATATTCCTTCTATGCTTAATGTAATCCTTGCTCTCAGCTTAAACACAGATTCATACCAGAAGAAGAATTTTTCAAAATAAGCAATCTGCAGAAAAATAATCCTCTCTCTTGCAAAACTCTTCCATAATACAATTGGCCAGTGGCATAAAATTTCTTAAAGCCACTTTCTAGGTGCATATTCATATAATAACCCAACAGAAAGAACAAAGTCAATTTAATTACTTACATCAACCATGCTTGATGTAATAACTGTTGGTAGGGGCTCTGTGGTATCACCAATTCCTAGGTCTATTACTTTTTCATGTGGATACTTCTCTTTGTGCATAAGCTCATGTCTGTCAATCTAATGCAACCAAAATTTTAATTAGAGAAAATATCACAAAATTCTATGACTTCTTAACTCTCAAGAGAGGGAGGGAGGAAGGAAGGAAATACAAGAAGAGACTAAAGATTTCAGAATGTCAAAGTTATGTGGTCAGACAAGATTACAGCACTGAACCAATGCATCATATCAAGTTCAGGAAATAAACAAAGTGCTTAAATGACCTGTAAACTGATGCCTAGAATCTTATACGTTTACCGTAGTAATAACCATGATTGAAGAGAAAGTTAATTTGTACAAATTGAAAGATACAAGGAAATTTTACAAACAAAATTAAGATGAGGCAAACAATACAAGGGTGGCCTAGTGTACAAGGCTCCCACCAAGTGGGGTTTGGGAGGGGTAGATGTATGCAACTTTATCCGTGTAAGTAGAAAGACTGTTTTTAAGATTTGAACTAATGACCTCTATGGTTACAACCTTACTGTTGCTCTAATATTAAGATGAGACAGAAAATAATTTAGGTGAAATGTCAAGAAATATGATTAATATTGATAATCACCTGTGGAAACAAGTAACCATGTTGCAGTTTCTCCATGTTTACATTCCGAGGTACCTTGGTACAGTTTCCTGCATATGACAATCATAATGAAAAGTTCAAGGATAAAAAGAACACGAAGAGAAAATAAATCTGTAGAAACTGAAAAGGTTGAACTAAACAAGTTTGAGTCATATGGTACCAAGTCTCGCTACTTGATTCTTTGAACTGCACGACAGCCTGTAAATTATCATTGGATAAACAATTTTTCAAAATCATTAAGTGAAGATCACAATAATGATGGAGAAGACAAATAAGTACAGAGCTGTATGTCATTATCATCAGATTTGATTTTACCTTCGTGTGGCCATCCTTCTCCTGGATAGGAAAACATTTGAACTAAACATAACACAGCCAATTGGCATCTTGTATACTTTAGGCCTGATCTTAAGTTCTTGAATAAGAAACTCATCTAAGACTGGTTCTTATATATACACTAACAGGTCAACCAACAAACTAAGGAAGTCTACTCAAGTGTATGTAAATTTCCTCTTTCCACACCTTCACCTAATTTCCTCCATTTTTCTTTGTGCCTTTCCTCTAAATCTCTTCAAACTACGAGCATCCATCCATCAATTTCAGATTAAAGAAATAATCTGCCAGAATCATTTGACAGCTTCTCCTTTGTTTGACCGTACCAAACAATGTATCTCATCTTGTTTCAAAAAAAATAAGAATCATAAAGTATAATTTATAATTTGACATGTAAGTAGAATTCCGGAAGAGGTTGTGTGATATTACATTTGATCATTAACATAAAAGTTAGTTGGAAATTGAATTTTCCTCCAAGTATAAGATCACAATCGATCCACTTTGCCTTCTAAATTTATAACGTTCCCCAAAATATTGCTATTGATGATTGCACATGTTGAGGACTTTCCATTCAAAAGTAGTCATAATGAAATATGTTGTTTTAGGAAAATCAACTCATATTTGTTACAAATTACTAAATTAACTAATTTTCATAATCAACTGAAATTGGATATCTAGATATTATATTGAGGATCGAAACATCCATCCATGCATTAAAAATCTTAACCCACACATTAGCGTCAGCATTAGTAGAAAATCTTAACCCTTTTGACCATTCAATACAAGACAGATTCTTATATTATTGGATCATTAAAAAAAACCCAGGACACATGAAACTACATAGGAAATGACGCACCATTACAAAATGTTTCATTAACAAATCCTTTTGCTACTATTTATTCTTCTTCTTCTTCTTATTGGTTGTTGAGCTATATTATTTTAAATTCATGAATTATATACATGGAAGATTGGGAGAAAACTAATTATAACTCAATGATTTAAACAAAACTGTTTATTAAAATAAATCTTGCATAGATAATCACCAGTCAACTTAAAAAACTCAGATAAATACAAAATCAAGTAAAGTTTTTCCAATCTGTCTACATTTTTTCTTCATTTGATAGCTAGGGAAATAAAGTAATTAATGGCATCTTAATTACAGGACATCCTGAAAAAAGTGATCCCAATGTACTTGATGAATGTGAGGAAGAGAACCTTGCAAGCATTTCTTAGTGATATAATTTTAGGGGAAAAGAAATTACACAAATACTTAAAAAAATTTTAAAAAAATTAACACACACCTTTGATAATAACTAACAACTTATCTTTTTTATTTTATACATTAATTATTTGGCCTATATCAAAAGGGTTAAGATATCATATCATCATATGTTTTCAATTAAATATATTAATGTAAAATTTATAAAAAGCATTAGAATTTATTATCTTAAAATTTAAGCAAACTATAACCCAAGTCCTAATTTAACTTGATTTGAGCTTATATGTCTAAATCTTGGAATAACGGTAGTTTTTTTTCTCCAATTTATTTTTTAACTATATTTTCTCTCCCCTTAACTTTCTGTATTAATGGAGAAGAATTGCTTAATTTTAAGTTATATAAAATTAAGTAAGCCAACCTTCATACATTATACAAATTATAGCCATTATAGCCATATTATCAATTTTCCAATCCATGAGTGAGTTTGAAATTGAAAGGGACACCAAAGGGATTATGGTCACAAGCCATTAGTCATGAAGTGAATTTGAAAATCCTCACAAGTGAGTTTACATTGTGTACATTGTACATGTAAGCAATTTAACAACTAACTTTCTACCAATAAGAAAACAACACGTGGCCGTGTAAGTTTTTATTTTTTTTATAAATGAATTTATAAGTTTTTATAATTGAGTTTACATTGTGTACATTGTATATGTCCATATTTAGTGTCCAATAGTATCTCGAACATAATTTCCTCTCGTTAGAGGGCATATGTGGTTAGCAAAAAATATTAATAGTAAATAAAATAATAATTAATAATCTGTTGCCTTAATTTCCACTAACATCCATTTGGGAGAAAAATAAACCGATTCCGCTAAAATATAATAAAGGAAAACTGTGGGGAAAGTTCCCATTAGAAATTTTATTGATGATAAGAATATAAATTAAAGTTCACATACATATATTTACATGCATATATTAATAACATATCAAATGCAAAATTTATAAGGACGTGTACTGCATATTTTAATGTAGGAGGAACTCTGGATATGTGTTCATGTTAACGAAATTCTCAAGAAATGCTCGAACGAGGGGTATTAGAAGCAAAATATTGAATAAATCACAAGAAATCAATAATGACTAAATATATTGATAATAAATAAAAAAACAGATCTAGAATATAAATAAAATTAAAATAAAATAACTAAGATTCTTCAATTATGGTGGGAACGCAGGAGCTGATTAGCTCTTTCTGGGATGGTTCATTATACACATGTTATATGTATAAACACATCAGGTCACAAATTTCTAGGTTACTGGTAATGCATATGAAATCTGGGTGAACCTTCGTGATACTTTCTAATTGATAGTGTCTATTTAAATTAGTGGTAAAAGCTATTTTTTAAACGTGATTTATAATTTACGAAACAAATATATAAAAAAGGTTTTATCTCAATTTATGTAAACGTATTTTTAACATTAATCCAAACAGGCCTAAATTTGATTTGGTTATCTACGAGGTATTTTGTAGTTGCTTTATGAATTATTTGGATTTCTCATAAAAAGAAGCAAGCATTTTGTACTCAAATTCAGTGTTGCTTTATGAATTATTTGGATTTGTTGGCCAAAAAAAAAGAATTATTTGAATTTCCTATAAAATGTACAGTTACTCCTTTGAGTTTTAATATAGGAGTTAGATAACCAATTTATATAAATTAAAAAAATTAATTTAGTTAGTTATGTGTAACAAATGAGTACTTGTTTACCGAAAATGCTCTTTTTCTAATTATATGCATTGAAACTCCTATTTGATGAAATGTCATTACATGTGCAATCAATAAACCTGTCTAAAAAATTATAAATTTGAGAGATAAAGTAAATTAAGATATCATATTTAAGATTAAAAGAAATACACATTATCCAACTGTTATATTTAAAATAAGAGCGAGTAAACTTCACTAAATCTCTAAAGCCTCACCAAGTAGTCATGTTTGCTAGTCACTTTGTTTTGTTTCATGTCAACATTTGACTCTATTTGAACTGATTTTAGATTTTATATACTCCCTTTAATTCTAAATATAAAATCTCATAATGCGGTGCAATACACTAAAAACGAGGTCTTATACGTAGGACCTAAGAGAAAGCGTATGTGTATGTAAAGATAATGCCCCTTTTCTATTCGCAAAAGAAGAAATCAATCTCTAGATTTCATTAGTTTCAAAGTGAAACCAAAGAGAAAAACAGAATAGGCATGCACTGAAACAGAGGAAAGGAGAATAGAATTCCTTTTATTCCCTTAAAAGAAAGACTAATTTCTAATACATACAATAATACAACAATAACAAAAGTGAGGGGGAGCTTTGTGGCCTAAACTTCACCACGCCACTTGACAACCATACAAACTACACGATTCCTTCTTCTTTGTTATCACAAAATGATCAATGGGCTATGTAAGCTGGACATCAACATAATTCATAAAGATCAAAAGGGGAGAAAAAGAAAAGAAAGAGTCCCGAGTGAAAATCATCATATGCACAAATTTGCAGTATACTTCCTCAAACCGAAAGCACATTCTCGTCATCATGGGGTTTGCCTAATTGCTCAAAAGGGCAAGCAAAGTCTTTTGAAGGATCATCTGGGACCCGATAGCTCATCCGGAGGGATGTGTGAGGTTGAGTCTACTATCCAATTAGCATTCGGGTGGTGGACATAGCTGAAGTCTTGCCGGAACATCTCCTCTTTCTGCCATTGCTCCCACTTCTCTGCCAGGCCGTCACCTTCAAGCATTCGGACCACCTCTGACATTCTTGGTCTTTCCAAAGGAGTGCCTTGTGTGCATAGTAATGCTACCTGGATTAGTTGCTCAACCTCTTCGTCATTATAATTTCCCTGTAAATCAGCATCCACCAGTGTTTCCAATCTCTTGTCTTTCAAGAGCCCTTTCACCTGGATTAAAAAATCATATCAGCTGCACATGCATGGCAAAGGAGGATACAGTGTTGACTTACTCATGGAATTCAGATATTAGTCAATAGTGTTGATACACACGCATGGCGATGGAGAGTAACTCTGATTTCATTTGTTACATAGAATAAAATACAAAAGAGAACAAATAGATTTAAAAAAATTAAAATAAAAATCGTACATGGGAAATAGCCCTTGTGCTCTTGAATAAGGGAAAAGGTGGTAAAAGATGTTAGTTGTTATTGAGTAATGACAATTAAAATAAAACAATATAGGGAAAATCACTAAGGTCCCAGTGAAGGAATCTAATCACCAAAAAAATCCCACAAGTGAATAGCATATGTCGTTCAATGCAGCTTGTTATGAGACTGTTTGGTAATTAGATTCCTTCCTTAGAACCTCAGAGAGATTGTCCCTAAATATTGTATATCTAGCTCTTTGTGTATTGAGAAGGGGGAGGTGAACCAAACTGGGCTAACATAAGGATATCTAAGGTTGTTGGAAAGGAGACTTCAGACAGCAAAGAGCACAGATGCTTTGCATATTCAACAAAATATATAGATCCATTAAATTTTGTAACCAGGAGATAATATAGAAGTCGCCAGTAAAAGAAATATCACCACAAAGAAAAACCAGTGAAATAGTTTTGTTAAAATGAATGCTCACCCAATCGAGCAACATGACGTCGTCATCATTGGCAAGTCGAGCAAGATCAAAGGCCCTCTGTCCAGTTATCAGTTCAAGAAGCATGACACCATATCCAAAAACATCAGTCTTCTCTGAAGACTTCCCAGTAGAGAGGTACTCTGGTGCTATATGCCCAATTGTACCACGAACAGCGGTAGTAACATGAGTATCTTTGTAATCCATGAGTTTTGCAAGCCCAAAGTCTCCAACAACTGCTTCAAATTCCTCATCTAACAATATATTTGCCGCTTTTACATCACGATGAATGATCTTTGGGTCACAATGATCGTGCAGATAAGCAAGTCCCCTAGCAGCTCCCAATGCAATACGCTTCCGTATTGGCCAGTCAAGTGGTGGTTGTGATTCTGGACGCTCTGATAATATAGAACATTGGATGGTACAATCAATATCCATTGCACAGATTCATTTAAGTGTTGAAATTGAATAGTGCATCCCGTTGTTATCATGTTAAATGTGTTGTAGTCATATAAATGATTTAGTATTGAAAACCAACAGTAACTTTTTAACTAGAAAAGGGAATGAGAGGAAAGTTCTTTATATGAGACACATCTGACGCATATTATGAACTAATGTAAATCACATTAATCCTCCTTGAATGATTAATTAAATAATTAGAATAGAATTATAAAAGTACCTCTTAAACATGATGCTACACTGCCATTAACCATGAAAGGATACACAAGCAACCTTTCTGTTGGGGTCATGCAAAAACCACGCAGCCGAAGTAAATTCCGATGCACAGCCAAGCTAATCATTTCCACTTCTGTTTGAAATTGCAGCTCCCCACCCTGGGTGCGTTCTTCTTTCAATCTTTTCACTGCTACTAGAGAACCATCAGCTAAGCGTCCTTTATAAACCTTCCCAAAACCACCTCTACCTAGAATGTTTTTGTTACTAAAATTATCTGTTGCAACTTGCAGCTCACGCAGTGAAAAACGTTTAAGCTGACCAAGGTGAACTTCAGGATCCTCTTCAGCTGCCAGAAAAAGGACACAAAATATTAGCAAATCAATCATGAATGTCATACACAGAATCGGTCTGTATACCAAAATTTTCAATTATTCAACTAACCAGGCACATCAAAGAAATATTCCTGTGGTTTCCTTCTCCGCCAATATGCAAGAGCAATTGCAGGGGCTGCAAACAACAAAGCAGCGCCTGCAGCTACTCCACCAGCAATAGCCGCAGTATCACTGTTACCTACAAAAAATAACAGTCTGATGGAAAACCACAAATCTATACAAATAGTATACATGATTAGATAGAAAAAAATTTCAACACTCAACCCTCCCTCTACCATGAATTTAAGCATGAGGGAGACCGATCACATAAGGTACAAATTTATGCTTCAGGAACAAGCACTAAAAGAAGATATGTCTTCAAGGTTTTTAAATGCCACATGGTCCAAGATTATGTTTGTCAGTCCTATTAGGTGCTTGGCTGAGAGCTTTCTTTAAATGAGTATCAATATTAGATATGCAGAGAAATTGGATAGCTTTTATGTATTCTTATGTTTCTCCTTTATTTGCTTTTGCTATCAATTTAGGGCCTTGGCCTTCACCCGCAAGAGGATAACCTATACTTATTTTTTTATTCATTCTTCATGTCATTTCTTCATCACTAAAAACAAGTTATATAAATAATCACGAATCACTTGAGAAACAATAATCCATACTTCTCACAAATTTAAATTTTTAAATATTGACAAGGTTCAGTCAATGGCAAAGTTCAAGATTGCAGTATTGTGAAAAGGTTAAATGCCAGGTCAATTTGGCAATATAGTGACAGACACTCCACCATTTGGGAGTAAGGGATAAAAGAAACATCCATAGGTGAAGGAAGGGTTGGAGCCTAGGAGGCAGCTTTTCATAGAGCTAAATTGAAGTGCCAGGGAAGTAGAGTGCCTGTCTCTCAGCATTAGTTTTGTAGAAGTCATTAAAGCAATACTCGGGCCTCTGCTTACTTGTTTAGTAACTTCTGTTTCTAGGCCAAGTGGTTTTTTAATTGACCCAACTGGCCTAGAGAATTGAGTTATTTCTGATTTGAGTTTAATAATAAAAATTTCATATCATTTATGTTAAGACTCAGCTTCAATTAGAGGAAATATTATTAATGCCTGTACTCTTCTCTCAGTTTTTCAAATGTAGTGGACTCTCACGAAAGAGGGCATATTAGAGTTGTATCCTGGTTCAATATTACCACTAAACTACATTAAACACTTGGAACACCCCTGGGTTTAGCATTAAATATGGAAACCTCACCCTTACTTTGCACATTCACGTTAGTCCATAATATTAACTCCATTGGAATATTTTAAAGAATATAATTTCAGTCAGTAATTTGTTTTCAAAATACACAAGAGGCCAAAGTGCTTTACTCCAAGGCTGTTCATGGGCATTTAATAACAACTTGTCGACTTCAACTTTTTTAATAGCAGTTACTCTTAACATGGTATTAGAACTTCTGTGACTAAGTGGTCAATAATTTGATCCTTACCAGCCCCATTCTCTTAATTGAAATTAAATTCATTATGAAGTATGGTGGATACATTTAGCAAGCCCACAGTACTTGTGCATGAGGAGACACGCTAGAGATTATGGTGCAACTGTGCATAGGTCTTCACTTAATGACTTGAGCGCTTAAGTTGAAGAAATCATCAACGAACTTCAGTTTTAACCTCAAGTGATTTTGAGAAAACTAAAATGTCAACAATAACGAATAAGATATAAATAAACCTGAACTTGCTAGCGGTGTTGGTGAAGATGGAGGAGTTGGAGTGACCTTTGGTTGTATCAACCCAGGATTATTATTAAAACTGTAAAGTGGAACACAGTGGTTAGCGAAAATGTTGCATCTCATCCCTCAATATCCAAGGAACTAAGCAAAATTATTTTAACCAACCTGATGGGGGTAAACAATGAAAATGAACCATTAACTGGAATGTCTCCTTTCAATTGGTTGTTTGAAAGATCACTAGATTGACAGATTCACCAAGACCATAGTGTCAGCAGATGCTAAATACATGGATATAGAAATTAACCAAGTGTCAAAATTTGCCAGCACGGAAAATTCAAATATAGAAGTAAACTCACAGGACTTGTAGTGAAGCAACATTAGTCAAAGAGACAGGAATGCCTCCAGACAAGCTGTTATTGTTGAGACGCCTATTTCATAATGCAGATAGAATTAGTCTATAGATTACAAACTTTTGATATAGTGAAGAAACAAGATATGGTCAGAAAGCAAACATCAAATGATATATATATATATATATATATATATATATAAACGTCTTGCTAACTTAAATTCGCAGAATCAACAGATAAGCATTTCCATCGATATTATTGTGTTTAACAATTCTTTCAAAAAGGTATTTAGTATCACATTGCTAATAATGGAGTATGGACGTCATATTCAAGAGTGTAGTTGAAAATGTTAAAGGTTATAACGGAAACTAATAACTTCCAGTTGAGGTACAATTATCTTCAAAGAAAAACAGCCTCCTGGAGTAGCTTCTATTTGTGCTTCCTTTCAGCAGTGAAAAAAACTGTACCACTACTACTACAACTGAAAAACAACTTATTTTTTAATAACATGGCAAAACAACTCTTTTACTCACAATAGTCAATAAATACTTTCTCAGGGAAAAAATGCAGCTTCTGCTCCTCCAAAAGTCTACTGTGGTGCAGATTGATGGATTGTAAAAGCAATCAATTAATTTAAATTGAAGTGATAGTCCCTGCTTTAAATCTGTAGATAGTATCACAAACTTATACGAGGAATTGTAGGGATTAATTGTAATTATTAGAGATTTGATTTAACATATTTGAATTTCAAAAAAGCAATCAGGATCCCATGATTCTAGCTCACCATTAATTGGCTGATCCTTCTCCCTCGTGTATATAACCAATAGTGCAGAAAGAATAAAATAATCGGAGTACATTTCATCTTCACCTCAGCTCGACACTGTTTCCACAAAATCAAATGTACATACCCTTAAATAATTCTGATGGAGACTTGGTAGTATGGGATATCAACTCCTATATTGAGTAGAATGGGATGCTCAATGGGGTATTTAAGTGGGTTGGTTCTCCCACTTTAATAGCTAGCTTTTAGGGTAGGGTTCCCCATCCCACTTAGGTATCCATCAATTGGTATCACAGCCAAACTTCCGACCTCTCCGGAGAGGGCTACCCACGAAGGGTTCTGACCGGCACGATGCCAAGTGAAGTGCCGTGGAGTGCAGCTGCCGAGAAGTCGGCTTTCCATGGGGGGGCCAATTGATGGAGACCTGGTAGTATGGGATACCAAGTCCCACATTGAGTATAATGAGATGCTCAATGGGGTATTTAAGGGGGTTGATTCTCCCGCTTCAATAGTTAGCTTTTGGGGTAGGGTTCCCCATCCACTTAGGTACCCATCAAATTCACAATCAGACAAGTATAACTACATCTCAAAAAGACATTCTCCAAGCTCCAGCAGGGGTTCAAAAGGGAATATAATCTTCCCTAACATGACTTCTATGCAGTAACTGCTCAAGAATTCAAGAAACTTCAGGCAGACAGGGTAGTTCATTGCCACTCCCGACCACCCTCCCTTTTCCATATAAGGTTCAAAATATTTATATTAAAACTATTTTCAGCCTTGAAAGCTGGAGCAAATGGAAGCTCGATATGCACAAGTAGCAAATGATGGTCATAAACACCAATTCTTAAGTTACTTGTACAAAACAAAATTGAGTCACCAAATTAATGGCTCAACTCCTCCAAACTGGTTAGAAGCCTTTAAGTCATATTCAAAACTAGAACAACCAACATGTCACTATCATCTATTCAAGAATCTTAGTATAATATTCGAATTAACAACAAAAAGCCGTCGTAGTCGTGGTGGTGGTAGACGACTAATGGTAGCAATAATAAAGATAACAACAGTGGAACAGTACGTTTCTGCACAAATCATCCACATGCAGAGTTCCAAATTCCAATGGAAACCGCACACGCTGCATAATCTACCACCATTTTGTGTGAATGTTTAATGTGTGCATGTGTGCTCTAAAACGGTAATACCAGAAACAAAATTACAACAGGTTCAAATATTAGAGATAGGGCCAAGGAAAGCATGACATACAGGAAACGTAATTTCTGAAGCCTGCTCAAAGTGTCTGGTATGGGACCATTTAATCTGTTCAAATAAAGATCCAAGCTCACCAAGTTGGTTAAGTTCCCCAGCTCGTCCGGGATTTTTCCACTTATATTATTGCTATAGAGTTCCCTGTGATTGAAAATGATGATAATTTGAGCAAGTGAAGCTTAAAAGGCGTATTTTATATTTAACAGAAAATATACAAGAGTAGTAACAATGGAGTTGAAATTTGAATCACAAATAGATATTTCAAGCCACTTTTTTTTTTGGGGGAGGTTGAGAAAATTTTAAAGAAGAATGTTTGATTTGGCCTTTTTTCTGCAGGAAAATAAAGAAACATGTAAGATGGTTAATATAACATAAGATATAGGCTTCGTTTGGAAACCCGTTGGGAAAACGGACACAGATTCCGAGGTACTTTATGTGAGAGGAATTTTGTCTCGACTTGCGTGAGAATGGGTTTGGGGAGCCAAAACGGGCTCCCCAACATGTTTCCAAACGCAGCTATAGTGCATGTGCAATGGAAAACAAACTGATGTTGAACATTTCATTTGACCATGTTCCCCCATTGAACCAACCCACTTACTCTCATACAACTGAGCCTGTCTCATTTGCATAGTGCTGACTTTACCACGACCAGAAACTTTAAAAGAAATAATTACCTTTTTACTCTTCCTTTTTGAAAATATTTGTTGACATTATTTAAGCTGCTTTGCCTCTATTGCCAAAAAACCCTCTCCTCTCTTGCTTACTGATAAAATTTGCTTAATCAATCGGATTGATATATCATGTACAACTAATATGTCAACACTCAACACCAATTCACTGTGCCTTAAGGAAAATGTGATATCTGATTACAAACTTTGAACAAGCTGTAAGACTCCTAATGTTATGCAAGCCCAACATAATAATCCAATTTTCAAGCATGACTGACTCTAACAACTGGATACAATGATCATTCCATAGATATAATCATGGAATGCCAAGGACCACCAGAAATTAAGAAACACGGCTATCAGATTTCAATATCCAAAAGAAAACATCACAAGAGTTTACACATCAGAAATTAAAAGTACAGATGAAGCAGAAAGAGCAGCTTATTTGCTTAATCATCTGGACAATAAAAGGGAGGAATAAAGAGAATGATTTGGTAAAAACAGACATTATTAAGAATTGATTTTAGGTGCTAATGAAACCTCAGGTAATTATATCAACTAAATTTTAAGCTTTTGGGGCAGTGAAGCCACCGGAGAATGACTGAAGAGAATACCAGTGGGAAAAAAATTATTCTTAAAATGTCATCTTGGCTTCAGAAAAGATGAGGAAACATGATATATTGGCTTCTCAACTTACAAATATTGCAAATTTGAGAGCTGACCAAGCTGTGGAACCAGCTGACCCGAAAGGTTTGCGTTTCCAAGATCACTGTGTCAAAACATGAAAATTAATTTTTTTAACCATACATGCAGCAAGAATCTTAAATTGACAGCCAAAACCAAATAAATAACTTACACACGGGTCACACTATTGTCACTGTTGCAAGTAACATGAAACCACGTACAGGGATTTACAAGGGTGGGATCCCAACTTTGAAGAACATTGTTAGGATCAGCCATACTGGTCTTCAATGCATTCAGCGCATCACCTGTCTTAGAGAAAAGCAATTTTCAGGTGCAAACATCCATAATATCAAATCAATCGTAGTCCACCAAAAGTAAAACATAATGACTGCAAAACTTCATGCTAATAATAAAATGCAAACTCCATCAATTTATGGAAACTCACAAGTATTAACAGTGTTGCACATGGAAATACTTAGAGAGATAAGAAAGGTAAGGCAACAAGCTAGAGGATAGCCTCAGTCACATATGGGAGCCTAATTCTAGGCCAACTAACAAAAGAAGCATAATTTCCATTCTGAGGTCATCAGGTCCTGAAAAAGTCGGTTAGACCTGTAAAATAATCAAAACTTTCCGGAGAAAGGGGATGGGGGTTGAAAAACAACCGACAGAAAACAAAAAATGAAAGAATTAAACTTGCCACCATATGATCATGGAATCACCCAAATGGTACAGAGAACAGGCTGTAATATAACAAGAGCTACCCCCAAGATGTAGGCCTATTCATTTTCCCCTAGTATCGTCTGTCAATAGTACATATAACCCAACAAACAACACAACAATAAAGCTGAGAAGCTAATAATCAGATCAAAAAAACAGAATTAAGTCATAAAGTCTGGTAACGAAGCTCATTTAAAGCATCAATCTATGGGGAACAGATATTTCTGCAGTGATTAAACCCCCCCCCCCAACAAAGAGTTTGGTCAAAAGTACCACCCACCTTCAGCATTGCCAGAAACCTTTAGCACCAAATCAAGAACTAAAATCGCCGAAAGCAGAAACGAAGCCATCAAAGACGAAATCACTCCCTTCATATTTCCCATCTTCTTCAACTACAATTCCCCAAGCTTCATAACCAAGCATAATCAAATCCGATTACCTCCCTAATTCACAGACCCTATCGTGTGAATACTCGATCTCCAAAATACCCAACAAAAATCAGATGTATCTGCAACTCGTTGACCATAAGAAGCTCGAATTACAGTTACAAAACTCCCAAATCGAAGTCTGGGTGGCTCAAATCCTCCTTCGTTTACGCTCTCTTTTAATTCCCTCAACGAAATCTGGAGCTGAAATCTCAGATTGCTATAGCAGATTAACCTGAAAATGCAGTCAAAAGAGAGGAAAGCAGATTTCGCAGCTTCAACTTTTGCAATAAGATATCGCAAAGGGTTGGGGGAGAAAGCAGAGTCAATTAATACTGCATCCTTTTGTGTTTAAAAAAAAAAAAATTCCTTCATCATATTTTATTATTCTCATTTCTCACTCGTTCAATTTTCTTTCCATCTACTTTTTTTTTATATTCTTCCGATTTAAGATGAATTAATTAAGCATTTAAGAACTGTAATCGGAAAGAGGAACTCAGATGTAAATGAGAAGGGAAAGAGAGAGACTCGCGAACAGTAAGAACTAAGCAGGTAGGGTCAAAGACGCACGCTTGCCCGCCTGTAATGGTCCCCACCAACCATCTCTTCTCATCTTTTGTTTCCCTGGTCACATCCCTTCAGTTCAGTCTATTCAAGTAGAGATTTTTTTTATTTAATTTTCTTACATTTATCATCATTTAAATTTTTTAATTTAAAATTAGTAATTTTATTTACCTAAATTTTATTTTATTTAAAACATTATTCTTAAAATTTATAAAAATTTAGATTATTTTACTTTTCTTAAAGAATTAGAACCAAAATGAGTATAAATTTAACCATAAAAAATTATATTAAAATTCTAAAAAAAAGCAAATTTGAGTATATTATCATGTGTGTTTACTGTACTTGTTTTATTTGCACGTTCAAACTGCATTGTATGTAAGTTAGGATAAAACCTCTCTTATATATTTACGTTAGAATCTGTAAAATCACTGTCCAAATGGATTTCTAAACACACACCATTAAAATGTTAATAAATTATTGATCTAATTTACCTTTGTAGATAAATTTATTCATAAATCTCGATGGCACAATATAAGGGGTTTTTGTTAACCTTATGTATAATCACTTTTTAGAAGAATTTTCATATAAATTAAGATAAAACTTCTTTTATATATATATTTTGAATAATGTAAAATTATTTTTCAATCCGTACACCAAATAGTCAAACTGATTAGGCTTTCTATTGTTTTGCCTTTTTGCCTTTTGGTTTCACTTCTGGCTTTCTAGCTGTTTCAGGTTAAAATAACGGTCACTACCATGTGACTTGTCGTACCTGTTGTACTATTACTTTAGCATTATTACGGTAATATACAGTGAGTATGCGCGCAAGCATGACATAGCAAATTACATTAAAAAGATAACTTTTACGGTTAATTCAAGCAACTGTATCAAAAACAATTTAAAACATTAAAGTTATCATGAAATTTCAATAGTTTTTAATATTAACCTTATTAACTTCACTAAACTACATCGTATTAATTTCTGCTTTATTTTCTATAATTAAATATTATTATATGAGAAAAATATTTAATACCACTTGAATTTATCAAATACCTTGTAAAAAAGAGCCAAGTACACATTATAATATGTATCTTATAATATAGGAATCAGATATGTATTACTTTAGTCATATAACTCATGTTTACGATAAAAAGTGTTTGTTTGGTTTACATGTTCAAATCATATTGCATATTAGTTGAGATAAACTTCTATCACTATTTGCATTGGAATCCGTAAATCACTCTCTTAACATATTCTCAAACACGCATATTTTAAAAAAACTGTGTAAATACAAACAACATTTTCAAAAAAAAAAAACTACCTCAAAACATTATGTCTTAAGGGTTATCTTTGCCCTGAAAGTTTTTGTGAAGTATTACAGAGCACTTGAAAGTTTTTTAGATGTATTGTTACCATAAAAATTTTACACAAGCTCAATTTTACTCTATAGTTAGTTGACCGTTAATTTTGGCCTTGGCTTGATTGGTTAATTAACAGTGTGGGGGCAAAATTGTTATGTTTTCATGCTTATGGGGTAACATCGAGTCCATTTAAAACTTTCATGACGATATTGCACTTAAAAAACTTTTTGGATATCTAGTGATACTTCGCAAAAACTTTGAAGCAAAAAATAATTTTAACACAAACATTATTTCTTATTTGTACAAATTTGTTGCATATTACATGAAACTTAAAGAAGGAAGTTTCAAATTTTTATCATTTGATATTGATGATCACATTTAGTAATTGGCATTGAAAAGAAGTGATAAAATCAGAGTATATTTTAAGAAAATTAATATTTTATACTTTCAAAATTAGATCAAAGTGAACCTTTTATGATAAATATAAAGGAGTCAAAGACATACCCATAAAAATATGCACCATTCATTCACTCATACCTTGGTTACATAAAGTGGGGGTGTTTAAGAATATATGGTTATTTAATTACGCTTTACAATTAATGAATTAAAGTTGCAACTTACAAATTACAAAAACAATCATATTTTTCCAATAGAAAATGAAATTCAAGTAATTACCCAAAAAAATATATAAGTTGAATGTTGAATTTTTTTCCCTAATAGTGATTGGATCAAGTTAAAAGAATTTAAGATCAAGCATTTATAAAATTTAAAATTTAAACTATATGGATAATTAAAAAATTGTATTAGAAAATTTACTCCAATTGAGCTAAATTCAATATAATAATATTATATACTATATTATTGTGTGTAATGATTAACACATGGATCTCTTATATCACTGGCATAAATATCAGTGTATAGTAGATCCCATGTAACTATGGGTGAAAGAAATAGGATATCCACATGATGTTTTGTGATTGGACATATATTTAAATTATTTAGTTGTGTTAAATTATTTAGGTAAAATTAAGAGAGAGAGAGAGAGAGTTATTTTTATTAATTAGATATTTCAATATTGTGTTGTTGAAGAGAAAAATAACACCTTTTCGCATATATAGAGACACTAGAAAAAGCCAAAGCCCATGTAGAGACCATTTTCTTATATTGCAAGTCATGTTTGTACGAATCAATGGAATTTCAACTTTCAATAAAGAAAGTGAGGAAGGTAAACGAAACTTTTATCTCACTACTTTTTATGTGCAGATGCTTAATTTATGGAAAAATGTTAATTATTAAAATTTTTCATCTTGATCTATGTGGTTCAATTAAAAAAAGTTTTATCTTAAAAAAAATCTCATTGTGACAAGAAAGTGTCCAATAAGTAGGCATGTGGCTTGATTTGTTAAGACCAGGCACAGACCTTTTAGTAAGCATGTGTCACATAACATGCTAGACTCCAACTCATTAAGAGATGAGCTGACCCTTCACCACCTCTAATGATCGAGGCTCTTATATCTTAAATAAGTACAGGTTCTAAGGAATACAAAAATGATCACCAAATACCTGGAAATCATGAAATTAGGTTGAAGTTTCATGGAACATGAATTAGATTAATTTCAAACATGACTCGTTACTTAATATAAGTCTGGTTTAGATTCAGGGTTTTTACTTAACCTAATTGATCTTGTTGCTATGACATTTAAGAAGTACATTCAAACAATTCGAGATAAAATTTCTCTTATATACTTTCTCGTAGGTCAGTTAAGAGATTGT
The DNA here is from genome assembly GCA_025593235.1 of Vachellia pachyceras. NCBI lineage: Eukaryota > Viridiplantae > Streptophyta > Magnoliopsida > Fabales > Fabaceae > Vachellia > Vachellia pachyceras. The sequence continues at coordinate 4,368 of JANTPZ010011283.1, read as the reverse complement.
TTAGAAACTATTTTGAAACCTAGGTTTCACAGAATCCGAGGTAAAAACTAGGTTTTGAAAAGTGATTTATGTTTGAGAAATTATGGGCTTGTTTGGAAGCCCAGTTTTGAAAACCTAGGTTTCAAAACCTAGGTTTGAAACCTAGGTTTTCTCTTTCATATTTTCTTTTTACTACTTTTTTTCTCTTTTCTCTTTCTTACTTTTTCTCTCTTTCTCTTTCTTACCTTCCTCTTTCCTACCCACTCTTTCTTACTTTTTTTTGCCTCGGAATCCGTAAAAGCTATAATTTCCCAAATATAAATCACTTTTCAAAATCTAGGTTTTACCTCGGATTCTGTGAAACCTAGGTTTCAAAATAGCTTCCAAACAAGCTCTATAGCTTTTACGGATTCCGAGGCAAAAAAGTGGGTAGGAAAGAGGAAAGTAAGAAAGAGATAGAGAGAAAACGTATGAAAGAGAAAAGAGAAAAAAGTAGGAAAGAGAAAGTATGAAAGAGAAAATCTAGGTTTCAAACCTAGATTTTGAAACCTAGGTTTTGACAACCAGGTTGCCAAACGAACCCTAAATCACTTTATAAAAGTAGCTTCTCCCATTGCCTTAGTTACTTATAATTTTTATAAGAGGTTAATTAGATGTTGGTAGACTAACCGTAAAAAAAATTCAATCCATTCCTTTTAAGAGTCCCTGGTGAACATATTACCATCCCATCACTATATTCCAGTTAGAAGAGTCCCTGACATCATGTGTTTGGGAACTCCGTTGAGAAAAATGAGTTTATGGTTTTCTAGATGGTTTTAGGGATTTTAAGATGATTTTTATAAATTTTGATACGGTTTTTACGGATTTTGAGATAATTTTGTCATAACTTGCATACACCATTAGGAGAACGAAGTTCTCAAACAAGCACATTTTATGTTATGTTAACAAGATTGAAGAGAAAGATCCATATAATTTTGTTACCTTTTTAGCTGTTTTTTTTTACCAAGAATACTTAAAAAAAAAAGAATTATTGTGTACCTAACTGGGAAGAGTAAGATTGAATTAGATAGCATGTGCGTATTTCAGTCAAAATAGATAAGGCTGTGGATCACGTTTGAACATTGAATCATGTCACTTTTTTAACTAATCTAATATAATAAATTTGAATAAAAGAGTTGACTAAGTCATCAATTTGCGGAATATTTGACTGATGCATGAAATATGCTTAGCTCAGATTTATAGATTATTTAAAGATATGGAAGGATTGCATCACATATATTATATTTTTACTGTTTGATTGATGGAAGTTTATGTGCATTGGTGAGAATTTTCTGTAATGGAGAAGCTTTTTTTTGGTTACACGTATATCGAGATAAAACTCCTTTCACATACTTATTTGGCTTGCGTTTTCAACAGATTTCCAAATGGGCACGGGCGTGAAAATTAGAGAGAATGCAAATTATCTCTTATCCACAGCACTTCTTTGGGAGAATTACAAAATATTGTTTAATTTGTTTGGAATCCAACTGATAAATGAAGGTGGCTCACTGATAAGTTTTTAGAACTTATCAGATATTATATCCTTATTTAAGATCTAATTGCAATTTGCCTGCCTTTTTTTAAAAATGTTAGGTACAGCTACTGCGAGATAATTTTTTTACTTGTTTTCGCAGTCTTTTTATTCAAAAAATATCTCTAAAATAAAATTGGAAAATTTTTTTTATACTTAAGAAAATATTTAAAATTCGATGAATAGCACTCCAAAGGGTGTAAATTTTAATTTATTTCGTCCTTTCTTTTAATTTCTTTATTAAAAATAAACGTTAGTTTTAGTGGGATGAGTTTTAATCCGTCAAACACGAAATGTTGAATTTGAGTCCGCATGAATGTAGAAAAAGCCTTTAAAAAATGTATTCTCAATTAAGTTCAACAATGTTCGAATATGATTAAGACGGTTAATCATGCAAAACAATAGAAGAGCTTTGAGGAGAAGTTGACGAAACAACACATACAATCTTTAAATATATATATATATATATATTATTTAGTTCATAATCAGTTTTAATAATAAAATTATAGTAGTTGTGCACTTCCATCAAGAAGCACCATTTGGAATACAAGATTTAAATTAAATAAGATTTCTCATTAATTTAATTATAACACACTCACTATTAAATTGTCATCGTATCAATAAACGAACTTTGATCTAGTCTAAATGGATCCATAAAGTCAAGATTATAATTAAAGATGAAAGATACCAACTTGCAATATTAAATTGTAATATTATATAATTGGAATCAAGAAATGTTCAATGAAGAAATTTTATAAAAAAGAACATCATCAGTTTATAATTCTAGAAAGTAACTTGTGGTTATTTATTATTGAAATTTAAAGTCTTGGCTTTTTTTTTAAATAAATATGTTTTAGAACGAATTTTAATAAATATGTTGAACATAATTTTTTGAGAAATTTACAATTAAGTCTCGAATAGGAGAATTAATGAACAAAAGGCTCTAAAGATTCATAAAATTACTATGAGGTCCCAGGAGTAGCTGCTGAGGTTATTAATAAAGGCTGGTAAGATTGTTAATGACAACCTCATCAGCTACTTCTGGGAGCTCATGGTAATTTTGTGAATTTTTAGGACCTTTTATTCATTAATTTTTTATTTGAGACCTAATTACAAATTTCCCTAATTTTTTTTCATAAGAATTTTATTTCCGACTTTTCATAAATATTGTTGAGTAACAGGAACAGTTGACCTAATCTTTGCAAATTTTTTACAGAGAATTACCCTCAAGTCCCAAGCAAGATAAGTAAATACAAAATGGTCCCAAATATTATCCTTAAATACAAAATGGTCCCAAAGTTTCACAAAATTACAAAATGGTCTCAGGAATAGCTGCTTAGGTTGTAAATGAAGGCTATTGAGGTTGTAAATGAAGGCTGCTCAAACAACCTCTAACAACCTCAGCAGCCTTCATTTACAACCTCAGCAGCTATTCCTGGGACCATTTTGTAATTTTGTGAATCTTTGGGACCATTTTGTATTTAAGGCTAATATTTGGGACCATTTTGTAAATACAACTCTTCCTTAGGACTTGAGGGTAATTCACCCAATTTTTTATGTAGTTAATTAATCATTCAAGAAATTTAAAATCAAATTTGCTTTCTTAGTAATATTTAAATGTAGATAACCATGTTTAAATTTTTTATATATTTATTTGAGCTTGATAATATTTAAGTGTAGATTACTTGGTGTGGAATTGAGAATACCATATAGTTATATGATCATGTTGAGACTTAGATCACTTATCAATATGTTTCTATTTAATCCAAAATTAACAAATAATTTTAAGAGTATTCTATGATCATTTGAAGTAGGGAAATTAGGTATCATTGGTTGTTAGGGATAATCAATGTTTGAGAAACATCTAACTAACAACTTATCAAAACTTTTGATAAATATGAAACCAATTCCAATTAAAAAAATAAGAAAATAATTAGAATATGGTATAGGGCAAACCTATGGAGACCAAATTGGTTGGGCCGCATAGCAACTTTAATGGGCCAAAATTCAAAATAATGGGCCTGTTTTTGAATAATCTAAAAATAAAATTAAATCATTAGTGGCTAAAAGAAGAAAATAAAATTGCAAAGTACAAACAGGCATACTGTATTTTTTATTATCCTTTGAAGAATCACAATCTCAACCATAAATGTTATTCTCTTCAATTTTAATTGCGGCAACTAGATAACTAATTTATAATGATTAAGAAAATTATATAATTACTTATAAAAAATGTGCATTAATTTTTCTAAATTACCCTTCTTTATTAGCAACCGGTTGTTATTTCTCAACTGATAGTTAGAGACTAATCCTTCCGAGGCGTAGAAATCAATTGGAATAGGTTGAGAGGAAAAATTATAAATTTCAGAGATAAAGTGAATTATGCTCTTATAAGTCAAAGCAAACCATTGGTGCCGTTTGGCAAATTGCTATAAGTACTTATAACCACGTTCAACAGTATTTTTCAGCAAAACGAGACAATCTCCTTCACATATTTGTTTTGGATTTTGTGAAAGTACCCATAAGTACTTTTCCACCGCGTTGCCAAACGGATCTGATCATGTAAGTAGGAAACATAGTCACTTGTAACCATGCAATCTCAACCTACCTACCAGTACACCACTGCTAAGTGTCACAAGTCCCACATCGGAGAGGCTCGGGAGGGTGCTGGGCTATATAAACGGGTGCGCTGCACACCCTCACAAGACGTCTTTTGGGGGAGAGGGTAATGGCCCCGTGACAAGTGGTATCAGAGCCAGCCCTGAGCCTTCGGGATGAAGCCGCACGCCGCACGCCCGCTGCACGCCCCTGTCGGCGGG
>JANTPZ010011282.1:0-27650 GCA_025593235.1 Vachellia pachyceras | reverse complement strand
AGTGGATAAATCAAGGTGCTGCGTAATAGTAATACTAATAATAATAATTAACCAAACAGTAAAACTAAAATCTTTTTTTATTAATCCTAAATACTTCTAAAATTATTATATTTGCAATAAAATCCCTTAAATCATGTGATCAATCCATATTTATTAAAATCACTAATAAACCTCTTTATTTTGCATTAATAACTCCCCAAATGTATTAAAAGATATCTCAAATTCTATTAAAATTGGGAGTTATCACATGTACACCCGAAACCTTCAATAATTCATTTTAAGCTCACTCACTTAATATCACTTTTGAAGGAAAAAATCACTTAAAAAAAGTTGTGAAGTTAAGTTTTTCCAAGTCTAACACTAGTAAACGGATACTAAGCTATAATATCCATATACTAATCAGTTAGTAGACATTTATTATCATTTATAAATTTACTACTACTATTATTCTTTCCTAAACCTGATTCAGCCTCATCAGGACAATGGGTTCGTTTGGTAAAGCGGTGGAGAAGTACTTTTACCATTTACGAGGTAAATGTGTGAATGAGATTATCTCGTTTTGCGGAAAAACACTGTTGAACGTACTTTTGGGGTGCTGCGAAGCTTTCCCAAACACCCCCAAGGACTTGTTTCTCTACTCTCTATTATTCATTATATTTGCCTTAAGTGTTTTGTAAACATTTACTAACTCGTATTGTTTGTCTTGTGTGTTTTTTTATCTCTGGAAAACTTCTTCTAAAAAAGCCATAAAAGCTAAGTGTTATTTGCATACAAATTTCTTGTTCTCAACTAGGTATGGAAATAGGCTAGGCCATGTCAGGATTTGATTAAATAGTCATAAGCCTGTAATGAAAATATTGAGTCTGAACCTAGATGTATACTTTTTTTAGACTCAGGCCTGAAGCATTTTTAGAGGCCTACATATAATGTAGTCCTCTAAAAGGCCTCAAAGTAAGTTTTAAACCTACTATTGTACACTTTTAAACGGGTTCAAGGTAGGTTTTGAGCCTACTGTACTTATTGTATGTAAGCTTTTAATATAAAAATTAGAATTAAAAAAATACAAAAAGTGTTTTTTGCATCATATAAAAATAATTATATTTATTTTATATATAAACAGGCTAGGCTTAAAAAAAATAGGCATAACCTATTTATACAAGTAGGCCTTTAAATAGGTCATAACCTGACCTTTCTAATAAATAAGTCAGGCCATGCCACCTGATAGGGGTTTGACATAGTCCTACCCCTATTCTCAACTTGTTTAACTTATGTACAAATAACAATAAACAATTATTACCCTACCTAAAAAAGATTAACCTATATATATATATATATTTTGGTTACCCGCCCGGTCTCCGGAGCTTCGCCCCGACTAATCCGGACTCAACCCGCATCGCGCACCCGTGAAAAGTGGGAGGGTCTCCCAACGGTGGCTGCTGCATTCATAAGGCTCGAACTCGAGACATTGCTTAAGCTAGAACAAGCCGCTTTCCACTTGATCCAACCAACATTAACCTATATTGATAATATTTCTTTTGGTCTTAGATATAAGTTGACGTTTATATTGCAAATTGTACTATGGTTAAAATAGACTTAATCTACCATTGATGTATTAGGACCCAACTCAATGCAAGTATGGCTATTATGTATGTGATGAGGAATAAATAGGAGTTTTATCTTTGTGATTTAAAATTTGTAACTATTTTAGGTATGATGATATCGAATATATGGGTGTGTGGGAGTTGGTTATTCTAGACCGAAGAAGACTTCTGTGAAAACTTCTCTCTAACACTCTTCTTCTAAACAGTGACTTTATCGTATAACATGATCAGAGTTTGCATTGGTATTCTGATTCTCTTATCGATACTCTGCAAATCGATTAGATTTTAGGTATGTCTGAAATCTGTCAATCAAAAATAAGTTTTTATATTAAGAATCAAATGAAATAGTACTGGCAGCTATAGGGTTTAATCCCAATTGATATAAAAATTTTATATTTTCACACAATTCATTATATGACATCAAGCATGCATGCTTCAAAATTTTCAAGTACAGTCCAAACTGTTCAATCGTTAAAAACCCATATATGTATACATATATCATCTTATTTATATATAGTTAAACTTAAAAGAGATACTTGGCATTTTTCACACACAAGCTTCTATTTATGAAGAAGAATAACAAAACAAAAAAGAATATAAATATTAAAATCTCTCTTCACCACTCTTCCTTGCTAAGATCTTGTTTATAGGACATAGAGAAATAATGAATTTTTTTTATCCTATTTATAAATTACATCATTACATTTTACGTATGAATACACTATCGTATTATGTTGATTTTGTTCTTATACAGCATACCATATATTAAATAGGGATATAATTAAGAAGTTGTTAAATTTAATGCTAGTATTTGTTAAGGTTTTTTCCTAGTTTATGTGAAATTTTTAAAAAATGATTGATAAATAAGATTAAAAGAATATTTCATTTGATAACCTACCGAATAATATAGGAGGAATTACTATAAGATCTCAAGAAAGAAATTTAATATGAACATTGCACTTAGGTTTCAAATAAAAAAATAATATTTGATTCTTTCTAAGGATTTATTAATAAGGTATTTTCTTTCGCTTGTCATTTGCAACTCATAAGATATTATTTCTCTTACTTATGATATAAATACATTTCTTCCGAATTTAATTACCAAAAATCCAATAACAATATAAAAATGCAATGATGAGAGGTTTCAATCACCATCATATTGGCAACCTCCTCCTTAGGGTTGGATTAAAGTTAACATTTATGTGGCTGTTTGTATCTCATGATAAGCCTATCAAACTCCTCTCTATTTGACAATTGTCCAAACCACTCGAAGATATTTGTTGTTGTTTATTATTAGTATTTGGGATTTAATCTCTTGTAGTTTGTTTTCTTGTTGTCAATTTGGCGTTCGTTTAGACAAAGTGCGGGAATTTCATTTTCCCAACGGTACACGTAAGTCGAGGTAAAATAATTTTAAAATTCGTAAAAACCATTTTAAAATTTGTAACAACCATCTTGAAATCCATAAAACCATCTAGAAATTCGTAAACTCATTTCTTCCAATGGAAAATCAGCAACATATCTACTCCTCACTTTTCATAGACTGCTTTTTCTAAAAGCAGTTCGAAAATAAAACTCTTTTCAAATGATTATCTTAAATTATGTAAAATCACTTTTGTATTTTTTCTCAACAAATGAGATAAAAAATTGGAAAATTTGTCATTGCTCCTAAATAGAGGATTTAATAACTAAAAAAAATCTTAAAATTGATAAAATTATCTAAAATTCAGTAGTAACTGATCCCGTTGTTATTAAAAACCTCACCAGCTGTTAATAAGAATTGATCCGGTTACAATTGATACCAATAGTAATTTTAACTTTCATTCATTGGTAAATTTCCAAAAAAAAAAATCAATTCAAAGTAGCGCACTAGTGTTTATTAACGAGTCACCGGGGGGTTTGTTTTCCTCATTCTGGCTGGCCATGACCGTTGCCGTCAACTGTTGCTGCTGAGGGCTATTCCTGCGCGTCGCATAATTCCGTCATGTTGGGTCTATTCAGTAGAGCTGCTTCAGAGTTTCATTCCAAACGCTTCAGATGGAATCCTCTCATTCTTCGATCTTTAAGCACTTCTGCTCCTGGAGAACCCACCGGCCTCTATGGCTTCCCCAATTTGAAGACTCCAAAAGACTTTCGAAGATTCGTTGACGAAGCCATTGAAAGGTAATCAACACATAATACTCGTGTTGTTTTGGCTGCATGTGCCCATTTAATGAGTTGTTTTAGACTCAAGCTACGAAAAGAATTGCATTGTTGTCAAGTTCGTTTTCTCTCTCTTCTTTTTGGCTCTTTTGCCCCCTCCTGTTGTGTTATTGAGTTATTGGTGGGTAGACATAGCTACTAAGTTGGACTTGCTGATGGATTTGGCCACTGCAAATTTGGAGAATCAATTTACACTAGAAAATTAATTAGTGCAATGTTGTTAAATAAGTATTTTCTCGTTAAATTGATTGATGATGTCAATTATTCTCTTTTCAGGTCAGCAGAACTCATTACATGTATTTCTACCACTGCACCAACTGCAGAAACAGTTCGGTCAATGGATGAGATTTCTGACACGGTATCCTTAAATCTGGAAGTTTTGTAATTTATTTATATGTATTATTTTGTGAGCATTTGGGGTGACACAAGCATTTGATGTGTCAGGTCTGTTCTGTTGTTGATTCTGCAGAACTTTGTAGGCATACTCATCCGAACAGGTTCTTATCAGACTTAATTATTATTCTTGTAAATTGGGTTCTTTTACTAATTCACAGTCAGATTTCCTTGTATATTAGTGATAAGTTCCTTGGCTATCAGATTAATCATTTTCCTTTGAGCATGTCCTCCTATATTTGCACACCATTTCTAAACCTGTGCACATGGTGACATGTGAGTTTAACTGAATCTAAATATGATCCAAATTAAGATTTTTCTTTATGGCTCAAATTTTTTGCACTGTGTGAACTTAATGTATGAAATGTTCCGTTCTTATAAATTAATTATATTTTTTGGCCAATCAGGGAATTTGTTGAGGAAGCCAACAAGGCATCGATGAGAATAAATGAATATCTACATGTGAGGTGATGGGTGTTGGTTACTTCTGGCCTTTTGACTGTATAAATGCCTGTGATAGTATTCTATTATTTTTCTTTTCAGTTCTTTGGGTGAATCATAACTTTTGTTGAAAGGAACCTGGGTAAAGGTTTACAAAACGAGTTTGAGAAATAAAAACCATAGCTCAAGAAAAAGCAAAGATCATATATGGAGTTTGGGAGTGTGTACTTGTTTCAATAACATTCACATTTTTTCCATAAATATGATCCTAGAGATTGTGAGATGTTCATGTTGATAAGCACACGAAAGACCTTCCTAAATTGTGATTCAACAGTACTATTCATGGAATGATGGAATAAAATAATTATGACAAAAGTTGCTATGACTTCAAAGGCGTAGGACCTAAATTAGGTGGGCTTTTAGTGGTAGGAGTCTAGGTGAATTGAAGTTTTATTTGGAATGAGGTTTGTTCGGAAACAAAAGGATTGCAGAGTGGCCATATTACTGGTTCAGTGGGTGCTTAGGTGAGAAATTGCAATTATATCTAGCCTTAAATATACTGGGAAAGGGTCTAAACTCTAAACATTGAACAAAAATACTCTAATTTTCTCTTCATTTGTATAAAGTGAGCTATGTCTGCATTTTGGTTTACCTAACCTCCAACGAACAGGGTGGCCTGTCCATTCCATCTCATATGAAGACCTTGTTGCTTATTTAAGTCAGATTACTTATTGACTACAGAGAAGTATAGGCTATCTTGTATGCATCTTTGTGTTTATTGATTAGAGCACCCGATTTAGAATTACTAATGCTCAAAGGGTTTGAACTTGCTTGGAATATGTGATACCACAACGTGAAGCTAGAATTGGATTCATTAGTATCAGTAGAGGCTATAATGAACTTCTGAAATTTGAGAAGTAACCAAATTGTAAAAATGATATGCTTGTGCCTGCATTGAAAATGGGAAGTAGAACCATGTCTTTCATGGGATGGGACTAATAATTATGCAGATTCATTGGTTAACCACAGTTTGGACTTCGGATCTCTCTTTCGATACTCATGTCTGAAATATTATTCCCCCGTTTCGTAGGCAGTCTAACCTTTAATTTTGATGCATCTGGGACCTCCTTACTTTCAGATTTACTTTGGATCTCTCTTTCAGATTTGAAGATTCATGTTGCTCCTTCTAAAGTTTTTTGGAGTGAGAATGGTTGATCTATGAAATACATAGTTTGCTACCACAGCCGTAGTAGGGGTTTTTCATTCAAGGAAAAGTTGGACGTTGAGAAGTATATAGAACTCAGAATGGTTGATCTATGAAATACATATTGCGTTTAATAATGCTTCTATAAAATGGAGAATGTGATCAAACTATCAAGTAAGAACTCAGAAGATACAAGTCCTTTATAAAGATGACTGAAATCCTTCAGGGATTCTTTAGTGCAGTTCTTCCTAGGTCCCATATTAGTTAAACTTTGCATAACCTACCTGAAGGAGTTGTTATATTGTTGTGGCTCTTCCTAAGAAATTCCCCCCCCCCTAATTTGCGTCAAAGTCGGACAATGAATGTCATGTATTAGTCCGTGTTAGATGTATTAATAAAACCAAGTCCCGGCTTTTATTTTTCCTGAGCTTCTATTTGAAGAGGTCCTTGATAGGAGTTCAATTATATTCTATCAAAGCTAGGATACACATGAGAGAAAACTAGATTTAGCCACAAGCCAGCTACTCCCTAGAGTCTTCATGAAATTGTGGAGATAATCAAATAATAAAAACTGAAAAAATATTTTGTTCTGTTTGAATAATGAGCCATTAATTAACAGAACTTAAAATGATTAGTAATACAAAATCAACCTGAATATAGGATAATAAAATTGGCTTTCTCCAACAGGTGGAGATGTTGTTTTGAACAAAATTCATCAAAGTATATCTTTTGCTTATGTAAGCATATTTTTTTGTCAGGCACGGAAAATAACCTTTTTGAACATTTCCTCTCTGATTTACAGTATCTCAACACAAATCATATTCTTTATGATGCGGTGAAGAAAGCTGAGCGAGAGGGTGATGCTCTTTCTGGAGAAGCTCAAAGGGTAGCCAGGAACTTATGCATGGACTTTGAAAGGGGTGGAATTCATCTTTGCACTGGTAAATGTTGCACAATATGCTCTGATCTTTGGAGAAAATCTTTTTTCTGTTGAAAGTAATCCTATGATGCACTTTGTTTGCAGAGAAATTAGATCGAGTAAATCAGCTGAATGTTGAAATTTCTCAACTGTGCAGGGAGTAAGTTTGTATATGTTTGATATTTGCTGCTTGATCATCCCCCTTATTTTAAGTTGCCTCTCACATTCACGCATTTTGATTGTTGACAAATGAAAATGATGTGTGACGTTAAAAAAACCACCACCACCACCAACGACGACAACAATAAGAAGAATATCACTACCACCACTAATAATAATAAAAAATTATTATTTTGTCTTAAGTTTTCAAAGTTACGTAAAACATTGGCTTTTCATAGTCTTGTAGCTGCGTTTTGGTGCAAGTATATATTGCTTTATTTTCTGATGCACCAGACCATGTAATATCATATTACAGATCCTTAAAGATAACAAGCACCATAAATCTGCAACATGAAATAAATTAAAATTTCAAGGATCGGTCAAAATATATTTATTGCATGCTTAAGCAGTTGTAACATTGAGACTATTCAATGACTTTTCTGGTTAAGCAGTTGTGATATTGCATGATTATAATCTTTATTTGCTCTTCGTGTCCTTTTGTTATTACTTTTCTTGGCAAGAGGTTTTCATTTTCTTATTCTCGGAGGGAAAATATGATGTCTTTATGAACAGTTAAAACCTATTAAAATCTTTCTGTGATTCTTAAATTTATTTTATCAAATATTTCCTGCAATTGAATGTGTTGATTATACTCATGACATGTTTCCTTTAGAGTTCTGTAATTGCTCAAGTATTTTGTTCTTAGAAAGTGAAATCATGCCTAATTTAAATCACACCAGTTTGACCTGGCTCTTATTCTGCAGGTTCAATGAAAATATTGCCACTGACCCAGATTTTGTTGACATATATCCTTCATCCCGCATCCCGAGGCACTTGCATTATCTTGCAAAGCCTATCTATCGATCAACATCTTTGATGTCAGAGGATTTGTCAAGGTCTGGGGAAACCATAAAAGAGAAAGGTTTCTGGATAACAACAGACCCACAGACTCTTGCTTCTATTTTGCAATTGTCATCAGATGATGAGGTAACTTAGATCTTATGATTTGGAAATTTATAATTTCCTTATTTTTTGTTATTTGAGTGGAAATAAATTTTCATAACGACTATCTAGTAAGTTTAGACAGTCTTCTGCTGTTGTGGCTAGTATTTCAAGGATCTGAATATTCTATACTATGGGTACTTTTTTTCTGGTCTTCTCAGATGAGCTTTACTTAATGACCTCAAACCTACCTGTCTTTTTAGTAATAATCTGATCTAATCTCGTGTTTCTCTCCATGTCTATTTTCAGGTTAGGAAAATGGTATATATTCAAGGTAATTCTGTCCCATATGCAAATGTTGACGTTCTCAAGAGGCTTATATCTGCTCGACATGAGCTAGTTCAGGTTTATCTCTACAAACTCTTCTGAACTTCTCTAATAAGCCATTTGTGCTGCACTAAAGCATCTTCGGCATTGTCTCTTGATGAGTTCCACATCGGTTGGGGAGGGCGCTTTGGGGTGGTATATAAGTAGGTTCGGGCTCGCTTCCTATGGGAGTACTCTTTTAGGGGGCAACATGGGTTGGGTCTGCTCGGTCGGTAGTGGGCTTGCTCTTGGTTCCCTCACAAGGACGCTCGATTTAAAGGGGTCGGGAATGATTAGTTCCACATCTGTTGGAGAGGGCGCTCCGGGGTGGTATATAAGCAGGTTCGGCTTTGCTTCCTGCTGGAGTACTATTTTAGGGGGCAACATGGGTCGCGTCTGCGCTACCGTTCTGGTATCAAAGCCAACCCTTGCTTGGTCGGTAGTGGGCCTGCTCCTAATTCCTTTGGGGTCCCTCACGAGGACGCTCGGTTTAAAGGGGTCAGGAATGATGAGTCCCACATCGGTTGGAGAGGGTGCCTGGGGTGGTATATAAGCAGGTTCGGGCTCGCTTCCTACTAGAGTACTCTTTTAGGGGGCAACATGGGCCGGGTCTGTTATACCGTTCGCATAATCTCTTTTATGATTTTATGACTGTTTAGTCATTTAATATTTAGTGACTTGCTGTACATTTTTATACCAATAGCTATGTCAGCACTGATTAGTTGTTGCGTTTTTCTATTAGGTAGTTAGATGTCTCATAGGTGAAATTCTTTATAAACTAGATAGATTGTCATTGTTATTGACTTATGCTGACAAGTTTTACCAGTATATTTTGGAAAAATTTCTTGTTTCTTGATTCTAACATGAATAACATAACTCTCTGATTTTATTATCTAATTACTTGATCTATATAGTGGGAGGTCAGTCTTCTGCTGAATTTGCCTTGAAGCCTAACATGGCTTCATCTCCAACTGTTGTGATGCCATTTTTATCTGAGATGAGCAAGATGGTCCGGACAAAGGCAGGTGATGTGCAAGCTCCTTCCTCGACAGGATTTATATGGCAAGCTTATAACTTATATAGTTTTCTTAAACAATGTTAGGAGTTAAAGTCAGTTGGGAATTTCAAGAAACAGAGATTTGGTGGAAGTTTTGACTTAAAGCCATGGGATGAGTCATACTGCACATCAATGATGAAATCCTCAATTCAGTGATTCTGAATCTAATGTTTTGATGTAATGGAATATTTGTGGAAGTTTCAGATCTTGTTTGATTGTCACCTATGCATTTTCACCAACAGTCTTCGATCACGAGTCTCTTATGTCGATCTTCTTGTCAGTGATCTTTCAGCCTCAGACCAGTGCCCTTAACTCAAAGCAAAATCGAAACCTTTCTCTCCGATGCTTAATATAAGAGCTAGATAACTAATTTGTAGAGATGAAGAAAATTAGTTAAGTTAGTTAATTGTAGAAAATGTGTTTTGGTTTCCATGAAATACCGTCTGTAATCTTTTGCAATGGAACTACTCCTTTGATAAAAACTGCTGAGTATGCATCCATAAAAAAAATTATAAATTTGGGAGAGAAAATGGATTGTGGTATTATATTTAGTATCAAGGTAAACCTCTTTAACTAGCTCCTTCTTTTAGGATCTGAGGGAATAGATTTTTTTTTTCCCACCCCAAGAGGATACATCGTCATATAAAGCTTGCCGAGGAGAAGACCCAATGAAGAGTCCTTCTTAAATCTGTTGTGCTTAACTATTAGTTCTCCGAAATACATTACCAATTGCCTTTCCTTTTCTTCATGCAGGATATTATAGTTACTTGTATGCCAAATGCTTTGCCGCTACCATATAGGATGATCCATTATTATCAAATGTTGGAACTGCTTTAAGAACAAAATTCTTACAGCATGGTGGAGCCAGAGAACCAGCTGATCTATTAAATAATCTTGTTGCGGATGGGATTTATAGGCAATATAATGGAGGGATCGTTCCTGATATTGCTAGTCTATCTGATGAAATGGAACTCAGTGTACAAGAATCTCAACGGCAGGCCCTTGTAGTGTAAGTTGAGTTAAAAAAGACTCAATACCAGTCATTAAAGAACCGGACCGGATCGCACGGTCCAGCACTTCGAATCTAATCCTTTGACATTAAGGGCACAGAGATAGAAGATATTAGGAGCAGAAGGAGGCTAGAATTTTTGTTTCAGGTCTATCATAGGTTGCTTCAAAGAGGAAGATTTTGTGGGTCCCAGGTTTGTGGTTGGAGCCTGGCTTGTCTTTGGCAGATTCAGTTTGCCGAAGATGTGTTCATTATAGGTGTACGTAGAATAAGAAATTAATAAATGTTAACAATACTATAAAAAGTTTGAATTAGCAAGTCGTATTATTTAACTACTAGGACTTGAAAAATTTATTTATATATTTATTTCAAAATTATATATTTATAACAAAAGTTGACCCAAAAAAAAAAGTTGGGAAAAGAGTTATCTTAAAATTTGGATTCGTATCCAAAAGCAACGTATATTTGGATAAGTAATAAAATATTTTCAATTGCTTTTTTGGAAAAAAGTTCTGTGAATTATTTTTTCAAGTCTAATAACAATCGCTTAACCGTTCATCTTCTTCAAGCTTCGCTACTTTTTCCAGCTGTTCAACGGAAGATTCACTTGCAGGAACCAACGCATAAACATGTTCCTCCTCCAAGGATTCTTGCACAGCTTGATCGTAGCTTTCATAATCATGAACAGTATTGAGACGAGCACGAACAAAATGAAGATCCACCCTCATGTGCAGATACTTCTTGTCCCTGTGGGTATTGTTAGCCATGTCTGTCGCGAAATTCAAGATCGTCGCCTCCGTGGATTCCCATAATTCAGGGCGAACATCGAATATAGAGAGTATAGAGTTGATACCCCAGTCGATCGAGCTCTTCGGGACGTTGAAGAATCGGTGGAATAAGGAACCTTCATGAACATAGGATGTTCCGTCGAAAAACCAGTTATTTACCACAACTTTTAATATGGAAACTTTGAACACCATTATCATCACTTGGAAGATTCATGCGACAATAGGGATGAAGACAAGGCCTTCCTCTCGGAGTGGAAACTAAACACCCGAATTGAACTTCAACAAGACGATCCATGACGTTTTGGGATGGAAAGAGAAAGATGAGAGAAATTCAAGTAGAGAAGGAATGATTATGTTGCAGTATTCAAATGGGGGAGAATACGAGTTCTTAAAGGAAGTATAGGGCTAGGAAAAGAGGTTTGTATTTATAAAAGGGATATATAATTTTTTTATCGAAAGAACAAAAGGATAAGTAATAGATATCAATTAGAACGCTGATTATAAATAAATATAAATAAATCAAACTTATATCTCTTTCTTTTAATAAAATTATTAGATTTAAAAAAAGTAGGAGGTGATATTTAGAAATATGCGTTTACTCTTTTAGTTAATCAAATAATTGTTTAATGTCATTCTACAACCCATAAATAAATCGGTTTTTTTGACAATTCGATCCATTAGTTTATAATTATTTATAAAAGTAAATAATTAAAATAATACAGTTTTGAATCGGTAAACTACCTTTTAGTTGTTGTGATTCGGAAGATACTCTTATAACTTGTAAGTACTGGAAAAATTAAAAACTCCGACGGATATCCTTTCCAAATAAAACTTAATATTATAATTCTTTTTAATTATAATAATTATTAAAATAAACTTAATGCTACAATCGCTTTTCACTATAATAAATATTAAATTTCAAAAAAATATTATAAAGATATATAAAAAAGGATAATCCTAAATAAATCCAACCGAAAATATGGGGATTTCTCTTTAATTAAATTGTACAGATTTCTTTTATCCCTTTTGTTTCTTGTTAAGCTCCAAGGTTTTATTTTTCTTTTAAAAAATATTTTTTAACCAATCTGTTTGATTAATTTGAATTAATACAGGGAAAAGTTGAGGAAATATCTCCCATAGAAAATTTTATTATAGGTGTACATAGAATAAGAAATTAATAAATATTAACAATACTATAAAACGTTTGAATAACTAGCAAGTTATATTATTTAAAAACTCGGATCTAAAAAATTTATTTATATATTTATTTCAAAATTATATATTTCTATCAAAAGCTGACCCAAAAGAAAAGTTGGGAAAAGTCATTTTAAAATTTAGATTTGTATCCAAAAGCAACGTATATTTGGACAAGTAATAAATTATTTTCAATTGCTTTTCTGGAAAAAAGTTGTGAATTATTTCCCAAGTCTAATAAAATGTTATTTTATAAATATATTATTTGGTAAAATATCATTAAATAATTGATTTTTTTTAAATTTCCGACTTACAACAAACTACGTTATTAATACAGAAAAAAAAGAGTAGTCATGCGATTTTATTAAATAATCTCATTTAAAATTTGATTTCCGGTTTACAACAAATTTCTTATTCAATGCCAATAATTTTCACAATAAGTTTATCACCTTGTAGGAAGTATTTGGATACAAAATAGTAATCGTAATCCACTACAACTTATTCCATTAAATGCATTTTTAACTTAGTAGTGGGAGCTTGAATAGTCCTGTTTGAATCTATGGGCCGTTCAGGGTGGATGTAAGTTTTTTATTTTAAAATGTAATTTTGAAAACAAAACATATTTGATTTAAATGGGGTTAAGTTAGATTTTAATACTATTTATACCTTTAAAAACCACAAAAAAGGTTTTGAATTTTTTATTTTGTTTTAAAAAAATTTATTACGCTCCCAACAACCTTTCTCCTTCCCTCTTAAACTTCTGTCACTTAACCGTCATAGCACCAATTCATCTTTCCAATGCCAGCAACTCCATAGTAGCACTGTTTCTTAGGTAATCAACTTTTTTCTTCTTAGAGTTTATGGTATATTGATTTTTTAGATGAATCTTTTAAAGAAAAAGAGACCGTATCATGAAAAGTAAAAAAGTGGTATTCGTTGTTTTCATTGTTTTGTCATTATATATATAATCAAAGGGTGGTACTTCTCTATTATTGGACCACGATTGATTCTTCCAATCATCTCCCGTTCATGAATTCGTCGCTCAATTGGTCCTTCCAATCGTCGCTCGATATTAGCTGGCATGTGTGACTAAAGATGTTGAAGATGTGTGGCTGAGGTTATGGATCAAAAAATGATATATGGCTTCTTGATATTGAATCATGTTTTATAGGTTTAATGGAAAAGGAAGTTAAAAAAGCTAATAGATAAACAACCACTCTTACAAAGGCCGCATGGAAGCGTGTTAAGGAAGAGTTGAAAAGCAAATTTGGAAAGGAATACACATCTCACTAATTTAAGAACAAATTTAATCCACTGAGAGGGAAATGGATGGATTTTACAAATTTGTTGAAAATGGAGATTGTATTAAGGTACAATTCAGCTATTGGTCAAATTATCGTCACAGAAGATAAATGGGAGAAGCTATGTGAGGTATGCTCTAATTTGAAGATGCATTACTTTATTTTCATTTATTAGGTTATTATTTTACAATATAATAATGTAACCTATGTTTTTGTAGTAGTATAAGTTTGCAAGGCAATTTAAGAAGAAAGGCTATTTGCATTATGACAAATTATGTGTCATTTTTGGAGACACAACTGCTTCTGGTTCAAATCAACATCCTTCCACCAAAATCCCTTCTTTTAGTGATGACAGTGAAGAAGATAATATATTTTATTAGGAGGAAGATAGTTCTCAAGCAAATAAAAAGACAAAAGTTAATGCATATGCCAAGAAAAGGAAAGCAAGAGAGAAGGCTCAAGTGGCATTTGCTAATACTTTGACAGTTTTTGGAGAAACCGATGAGAAGAAGATTGAAATTATGGAGAAGATGAATGCAAGCCAAGTTACAATATCATATACTAATGCCACAGCGGAAGTAGTTTGACAAAGTAGTGTGCAAGCTAAGGAGTCACTATTGGCCTATTTGAAGGTCCTTGAAGGACTTGATGGTATTAATAGTGTTTCTTTTGCAAAAGCTGTGAAGTTATTGAAAGAAAATCCTTTGTGGAGAGATATATTTCTAACATTATTATACGGGTGGAAGAAAGATTTAGTCACCTTGACCTGTTATAATGAATGCGCTTCTTAGACAATTGAAAAATGAATATATAAATTTGAAAAACGAATATATAAATTTGAAGAATTGAATTAAGATAATTTAACTCGATTTGAAAAATGAATATATAAATAAATTTAACAAGTTGTATCACTTTTAGGCGATTGAAAACAGAACAACATAATTTTGCTACAGCCAATGAACAGTACAAGTCCCATGAAACAAATGGGAACAAGGCATACGAATGACTCATTTGTTATCTTCAAGACGTTTCAAATAAATCGAACAATCGCTTAACCTTTCATCTTCTTCAAGCTTCGCTACTTTCTCCAGCCGTTCAATGGAAGATTCACTTGCAGGAACCAACGCATAAACATGTTGTAAAAAAAGTCAGTTGCTAAAATTTTGTAAGTATGTAATATATTGAATTGAACAATTCTCTTGCATAGTATATAAAGAGATAATGTATTTAATTTAACAAGAGATATAACTTGTACATGTTACAAGTATAGTCATGTTATCATTTAGGTTGATCAACAGCTAAACAGATTAGTGTGCTTTTGGTTTTAATCCAAGACAAATTTACACATTAATCCATGTTTTCCCTTTGGTTTGCCTGAGTTTTGTTAGAATATCTATGCCTAACAAAATGTTATTTTGTCTTCATATTTCTTGGTTTTGCTCATATATAAAAGGAGGTCGCAAGATATCTGAACAGTATTTTCATGAACTTTTTCTATGCGGGAAATTGCTGCTTTAATTTATTTGAATGCTCATATGGAAATGATGATGCTTCATATAAGGTGCTGTTTATTTTGGGCATTTGTCTGGGTTAGGTGGTTAATATATAACTAATATTTAGTCATAGTTAACAACTTTTTCCTTTATCATGTCTCTTTAGTTGTCTTGAGGTGCTTCATACACAGAAGCCCCTCCATGGTTAAACACCAAATTGATGTATATGCATCATTTAATCGATGATAGATCGATAACTCTAAAAGTTATATCTTAATAATGTCACATTAACTATACAATTTATGGACTTTGCGTAATTGAAACTTATTGGAAAACTTAAGAAAACTTCATTGCTCTTTTATTGTAGTACTAAAAAAAAAATGAAAAACTCCGTTTGAAATCATTTTGAAATAAAACATAATATTATATATAATAAATATTAAAATAAATTTAATGCTACAATCTCTTTCCAGTATAATAAATATTAAACGTCAAAAAAAAATATTATAAAGCTCTGATACGATGGGGGTGGGTCTTATCGTAGAATTAAAGACTCAATTCAGATAGTGTACATATTTTCCAAGTAAGATCTCTCTCTCATCATTTTCTAGCCATTCTGATCATGTTAGTTAGAAACTTCATTTATAAATTTCCAGACTAATTCTTATAATACAACAAAACTTAAACCCTGAGGATTTATGTCAGATTTCTTCTTACACTCAAGATCCTTTATAGAAGGTAAGTATAGAGCATAATAAAATCTCGTGAGAAATTAGGAACAATCATATTGAAAGATCAAACTTTCAGAAAGAAAAGGGAGCTTAGAGAGAATTCATTCATAAAAAGAACAGAACGTAATGGAGCCAATAAAACAAAGTCAGCTACAAATTAAAAGTTTATTTACGAAACGGTAGTAAATTATGATAGTTTTTTAAATCCATAAAAATCCCGAAAACAGAGCTATAAATAATTTATAAATTATGAGTTTTGTAAATTTCGAAAGCTTAATTAAAAATTTGAACAATAAAAAAATAACAGATTTACTTGTGCGTATCTACTTCTTCATGCAAGTCTCTAAAACAATGCATTTATATGATTTTTAATCGCTGCAACTCAGTTCGTATAGTTTTAACTATTTTATAATTTATTTTTTTTATTTTATAAAATAAATCATATATATAATAAAGGACTAAGGACTAAATTATAAAATAGTTAAAACTATAAGAATTGAATTATACTGAGTCAAAGTTCATATCAATTTTGCCCCTCAACAATACTTAGCTCCCGTGGGTTACAATGCTACTTTGGGTTTTAGAGATAAGATTAATCTTTTCTGAAGTTTAGAGAGTATATGTTTCCAACAAATGGGATTCCAAGGATTTGAACTTGTGTTTTCAGACTGCTTACCTTTTCAACTACCAATTTCGTTACTATTTGTAATATTCCCTTTTAACAAATAAAAACAGTCTCTTTTACCCAATGAATTAAAAAAATGTCTAAATAATTTAACGAGTTACATCATTCACTTTTAGGAAATTGAAAACGGCATAAAGGGCAAACATGATTTTGATGTAGCCAATTAACAATACAAGTCCCATGAAACATATGGGAACAGGGCGTACGAATGACTTCTTTGTTATCTTCAAAGCCTTCCAAACAAATCGAACAATCTTTTGACTTGTCATCATCTTCAAGCTTCACTACTTTCTTCAGCTGTTCAATGGAAGATTCACTTGCAGGAGTTAGACCATAACTATGATCCTCAACGGATTCCTGCACAGCTTCATCATAATTTTCATCATCACGAACAATACTATGACAAGTAAAATCAACATGAAGTTCCACACTCATGTACAAACACTTCTTGTCCCTATGGGTATTGTTAGCCATGTTCATCGCGAAATCCAAGATCTTTGCCGCCGTGGGGCCATGGAAATCTTGACGAACATTGAAAAAGGAGAGTATAGAGTCGACTTGCCTCTTGATCGAGCTCTTTAGGACTTGGAAGAAGTAAGGGCCGATGCAGCGTGTATGAATACAGGATGTTCCGTGGAAAAACCAGTCATTTTCCACAACTGTGATATTGAAATATTGATCGTTATTATTACCGTTTGAAGGATCAATGGGACAATTATAGGGATGACAAGAAGTAATCATTCTCGGTGTGGAAACAGAACAATGGAGTTGAACTTCAACATCACCATCCATGGCGTTTTGGCTAGAAAGAGAAAGATGAGAGAAATTAAAGTAGCGAAGGAATGATTGTGTTTGTGCAGTTGAAAAGGGGGAGAATAGAGTTTTTAAAGGAAGATCAGGATTAGGAAAAAAATTAAATTTATAAAAGGGCTAAATAATTTTTTTATCCAATGAACAAAAGGATAATTAAAAGATATGAATTATAATGCTAATCATAAACAAATATAAATAAATCAAATTTATATCTCTTTCTTTTAAAAAAATTATTAGATTTAAGAAAAGATATTGAGAAGTATGCGTTTAATCTTTTAGTTAGTCCAATAGTTAAACTATTATACAATCCATAAATAAATCGGTTTTTTCAACAATTTTTGTCCACTAGTTTATAATTATTTATAAAAGTAAAAACAAAAATAACACAGCTATCATGATTTGGAAAAATACTATTATAACTTGTAAGTAATGAAAAAAAAAATTAAAAACTCCCACGTAAATTAAAGGTGTATAACTTGTAAGTTAAAAAAACAAAAATAATACAGCCTCAAGCCAGGATCGAGATTTAAAATTTAAAGGCGTATAATTTAAAATTTTGATATCATGCAGTAATCTTTGAAATTTAGAACCCATTGAGCTTGATAAATTTATTGAATTCATGTATTTTTGAATATTAAACCCTTAAATCTGTACATATATTTTCTTAATAATCTGTTTCATTTTTTTCTTATCTTTTTCTATCTATCTATCTTTCTTTCTTTTCTTTTCTTTTTTGTCATTCTCCTTGCACCATTGTTTTTAATTTGGAAATTTCTCTTTAATTAAATTTTGGAAAATGCTTTACCCTTTTATTCCTTGTCGAGGTTCCATTTTTCTTTTTTTTAAAAAATATCTTTCCAACCAATTTGTTTGACTAATTTGAATTAATACGGGGAAAAGTCTCCCATAGGAAATTTTAACATAAGTGTACATGGAATACGAAATTAATAAATATTAACAATACTATAAAGAGTTTGAATTAGCAAGTCATATTATTTGAAGATTAGGTTTAAAAATTTATAATACAGCGTAATCAAAATTATATATTTCTAACCGAAGTTGACCCAAAAAAGTTGAGAAAAATTTTTCTTCAAATTTGGATACGTATCCAAAAGCAACGCATATTTGGATACAAGATTTGTGAATTAATTTACCAAATCTAATGAAATGCTCTTAATTTATAAATATATTATTTAACAAAATATCATTAAATAATTGATTTTTTTTTAATTTCCGATTTACAACAGATCACGTTATTAATAAAAAAACAGAGTTGACAAACGATTTCAGTAAATAATTTCATTTAAATTTTAATTTCCGATTTACAACAAATTTCTTACTCAATGACAATAATTCTCACAATGTCATTTTATCACTTTGTGGGAAGTATTTTAGGATGATCTAAATTTTCAGTTGTTCGCTGTTAATCCAAACAGGCATCAAGTGTTTTATTTAGGTTGGCATGAAAAATGTCATCTACTTCAAGATCAACATATGAAGAATAACTATTTTATGTTTTTCATGTTGGTGGACAATTTGAGAAGAATGTTGAAAGGTAATTTCAATATAATTGAAGCGGTGTTAGGGTAAAAATTATAAGATAGAGGTCGACGCTCAGAGAGATGAGAATAATGAAATAATCATCACAATTAAATTGTACAGAATGCTTTTCTTCCTTTTATTTCTTTTCTAAGCTTCAAGGTTCTATTTTTCATTGAAAAAATATCTTTTTAATCAAGGTATTGTTGGAATAAAAATTGGGGAAGCGTGTCCACCGAAGATTTTAATACAGACGTACGTGGAATATGAAATTAATAAATATTAAAATACTATAAAGAGCTGGAATTAGCAAGTCCTACTATTTAAAAACTAGGATTTAAAAATTTTATTTCAATATTTATAATAACTTGGTGTGATCAAAATTATAAATTTTTAACACGAAAGTTTACCCAAAATTAAGTTGGGAAAAAATTACCTTCAAATCTTGATTTGCATCCAATTGCAACATATATTTGGATCCGTAAGAAATGATTTCGATAAAAAAATTTGTGAATTATTTTTCAAAGTATAATTATAAATTTTAGATAGCTTATAATTATAATATTTAGTATAATATATATCAATAAGTAGCTCCGCATCATTTTAGCCCCTCTTAGGCAATTGAAAAATGAATATATAAATTTGGAAAAATTGAATTGATAAGATAATTTAACTCAACTAATTTAAAAAATGAATATATAAGAAATTTAACCAGATGTGTCACTTGTAGGCAATTGAAAACGACACAAAGGGCAAACATGGTTTCACTGCAGCCAATGAACAATACAAGCCCTATGAAACAAATGGGAACATGGCATATGAATGACTTCTTTGTTATCTTCAAAACCTTCCAAACAAATCAAGCAATCTCTCAACCTGTCATCATCTTCAAACTTCACTATTTTCTCCAACTGTTCAATGGAAGATTCACTTGCAGGAGTTAGAACATAACTGTGATCCTCAAAGGATTCCTGCACAGCTTCATCATAATCTTCATCATCACGAACAATACTACGACGAGTACGAGCAACATGAAGTTCCACTTTCATGTACAGATACTTCTTGTCATTGTGGGTATTGTTAGCCATGTTTGCCGCGAAATGCAAGATATTCGCTGCTGTGTGGCTGCGGAAATCTTGATGAATGTCGAAAAAGGAGAGGATAGAGTCGACTTCCCTCTCGATCGAGCTCTTTGGGACTTGGAAGAAGTAAGGGCCGATGGAGCCTGTATAAATACTGATCGTTCCGTTGAAAAACCAGTCATTTTTCACAAATGTGATATTGAAATATTGATCGTTGTTACCACTTGAAGGATCAATGGGACAATTATAGGGATGACAAGAAGTAATCCTTCTCAGCGTGGAAACAAAACACCGGACTCGAACTCCAGCATGACCATCCATGGCGTTTTGGCGAGAAGGAGCAAGATGAGAGAAATTAAAGTCGAGAAGGAACGATTATGTTGTAGAGTTCAAATGGGAAAGAATACAAGTTTTTAAAGGAAGATTAGGATTAGGAAAAAAGTTTAAATTTATAAAAGGGATAGATAATTTTTTTTATCCAATGAACAATGGGATAATTAAAAGATATGAATTACAATGCTGATTATAAACAAATATAAATAAATCAAATTTATGTCTCTTTATTTAAAAAAATATTAGATTTAAGAAAAGATATTGAGAAGCATGTGTTTAATCTTTTAGTTAGTTCAATAATTGTTTAATCTTATTCTACAATCCAAGAATGAATCGGTTTTTTTGAATAATTTTTCCATTATTTTATAATTATTTATAAAAGTAAAAAAAACAAAAATAATACAGCTATCAATTGGTAATTGGATTTGGAAAATACTATTATAACTTGTAAGTAATGAAAAAAATTAAAAAGTCCCACGGAAATCATTTTTGTATAAAACTTAATATTATAATTCTTTTTAATTATACTAAATATTAAAATAAATTTAATGTTACAATCGCTTTTCACTATATTTCATATTGTGTATATAGATATATACATATAAATATATACAAATGTATCTATATAAATGTCTATAATCTATTATAGTAGAATATTATATATATTTAAATCAGTTTAAAATGTGCAAGCGTTTAAAGTTTGAAAAAGGAGAAGATGTGTTCAGTGAAACTTTGAAAGGTATGTTCTTGGAGAATTTCATTAGCTTCAAGCCAGGATCGAGATTTAAAATTTAAAGGCTTATAATTTAAAATTTTGATATTATGCAGTAATATTTGAAATTTAGAACCCACTAAGCTTGATAAATTTATTGAATTCATGTATTTTTTAATATTAAACCCTTAAATCTGTACATGTATTTTCTTAATAATTTGTTTCATTTTTTTTATCTTTTTCTATCTTTCTTTCCATTTTGTTGTCATTTTCCTTGCACCATTGTTTTTAATTTGGAAATTTCTCTTTAATTAAATTGTGCAAAATGCTTTTACCCCTTTTATTTCTTGTCGAGGTTCCATTTTTATTTTTTTAAAAAAATATCTTTTCAACCAATTTGTTTTGACTGATTTTAATTAATACAGGGAAAAGTCTCCAATAGGAAAATTTAACATAAGTGTACATGGAATACGAAATTAATAAATATTAACAATACTATAAAGAGTTTGAATTAGCAAGTCGTATTATTCAAAACTTAGGTTTAAAAATTTATTTAAATATTTATAATAACAGCGTAATCAAAATTATATATTTTTAACCGAAGTTGACCCAAAAAATTTGAGAAAAAAATTATCTTCAAATTTGGATATGTATCCAAAAGCAACGTATATTTGGATAGATAATAAATTATTTTCAATTGCTCTTTTGGATAAAATATTTGTGAATTATTTTACCAAGTCTAATGAAATGTTCTTAATTTATAAATATATTATTTAACAAAATATCATTAAATAATTGATTTTTTTTTCAATTTCCGATTTACAACAGATCACGTTATTAATACAAAAAACAGAGTTGACAAAATATTTCAGTAAATACTTTCATTTAAATTTTAATTTCCTATTTACAACAAATTTCTTATTTAATGACACTAATTCTCACGATGTCATTTTATCACTTTGTGGGAAGTATTTTATTTAAATTTGGAAAAATTGAATTGATAAAATAATTTAACTCAACTAATTTGAAAAATGAATATATAAGAAATTTAACCAGCTGTATCACTTTTAGGCAATTGAAAACGAAATAAAGGGCAAACATGGTTTCGCTACAGCCAATGAATAATACAAGCCCCATGAAACAAATGGGAACAAGTCATACAAATGACTTCTTTGTTATCTTCAAGACCTTCCAAACAAATCGAACAATCGCTTAACCGTTCATCTTTTTCAAGCTTTGCTACTTTCTCTAGCCGTTCAACGAAAGATTCACTTGCAGGAACCAACGTGTAAATATGTTCCTCCTCCCAAGATTCCTGCACAGCTTGATGGTAGGTTTCATCATCACGAACAGTACTATGACGAATACGAGTAAAAAGAAGATCCACCCTCATGTGCAGATACTTCTCGTCATAATGGGTATTGTTAGCCATGTTTGCCAGGGTGAACATCGAAAAGGGAGAGTATAGAGTAGATACCCAACTCGATTGAGCTCTTCATGATGTCGAAGAATCGGCGAAAGGAACCTGTATGAACATAGGATGTTCCGTAGGAAAGCCAGTTTTCTTCCACAACTGTAATATGGAAACATTGATCTCCATTATCATCACTTGGAAGATTCACGCGACAATAGGGATGAAAACAAGCCCTTCTTCTCAATGTGGAAACTAAACTCCGGAGTCGAACTTCAACACGATGATCCATTATGTTTTGGCGGTAAGTAAATATGAGAGAAAAATAGGTAGAGAATATAGTGAGGATCTGAGGAGTTTTTATAGGGAGAGATGTGAGGTGAGTGTTCGCCTTGTAGCTTACCGCAAGCGTACGAGTCACAAGTAGTATAAAAATATCGTTCCCACGAAGACTAACGCATAAACGAGATAATCAATACGATTATGTGATTAATTAGGTTGAGCGAATCAATTGAGTAATAATGTCCTAAAGTTCTATCAAATTCACGAAAACTAACAATAAAATGAGAAAGACAAATTAGAGTTTTAAATCAACGATTGGGGATGCCTAGGATTATTTTTCACAAATGCAATTCATGAGAATTAAATACATACAATTCTATTAGTAATTAAATGACATAATATGTTTGTCTAAGGTTCAAAAAGCAATTGATCAAGCTCTTTCAAGTCATAACCAAATTAATATCTTCATTTAACATGCACAATCCCTTGCTACAGTTAAAGGAAAATAATCATTACGCAACAACCTTAATATGACAATTTAGGTTAATAACTATATCTCTATGTTACTAACAAACTATCCATTTAATTATTTAAACTTCAAGTCTAGCATAATTTTATCTATGTCCTACAATTAAATTAACTCTCTCAAGCTTAATTTAATTGAACAAATCGATCTAAATGGTGGCCGATTAATTAGAAGCATTAAACACAAGATAAAATTAACATATAATTGTCACTAATCACCAAAGAGAGTATTATCCAATTTCAATCTATACAATGGTTCAAAATAATCTTAGAACAAATTGTTTAACCAGTAAACATTTCAGCAACTAGAGCAAGGTATCGAGGAGTTGAAACAATAAAGAGGAAAAGACGAGAACATCAATGCCAGTGAGGAATTAAAGATACGCCTGTGCCTTCGCTATCTTCTTCCTCAGTCGTGAGTTTGACCACGATGATGATTCAGCACAGCGTCGTCGTCTGCTCTCTCTCGTTCCTCGGCTCGCTGTCTCTCGTTCCAACTTCTTTCTCGTCCGTTCCAAACCTGTTCCTCTCTCAAGGTCGCCAAAACTGTTCCAAGAACTGATGCTCGTCTCGTCTCCCGTGTGTGCTGAGACTAATCTCCAGGTCCCTCTTTTTAATGTCTCCAGCTGCCTCCAGCAAAGTTCTCGGAATTTGTCGTGCGTTTTCTCCGCCGAGAACTGTTTCAGATCAGCCTTTCTTTTAGCTGTTTCTGTTGGATCCCTCGCGTCTCTCTCAGCTCGTGCGTGCGTGCCATCAAAAGCTCTCTTTCTGTTGCTATATTCTTTCATCGCCGCCGAAAACTTAGGTGCCCCCAAACCTTCAGCTTCTCCTCCTTTTATTTCGTTTTCTGTTGCTCTAATTTCTCGTTCTGTTAGATTCGCTGCCAAGCTCCAACTGTTGCCTCCTCTTTTTCAGCTTGCTGCCGCTAATCCTTCCATGCTCTCTCGTGCATGCGTTTTTCTCTAGGTTTTCCTCTGCCTTCAGCTGCTCCTCTACCAAAATGGCGTCGTGGCTTGCTGAAGCAAATAGTAATAATACTAATTAATAATAATAAGAAATAAAAAAATCATCTTTTTTTAATGTTTCTAAAATTATTATCATTACGCTAAAGTTCCCAAATAATGTGAAACTCCATTTCTTATTAAAATCGTTTATAAACCTTTTAATTTTACATCAATAACTCCCTAAATATATTAAAATATATCTTAAATTCTATTTAAAATGAGGAGTTATCAGTGAGGTGTAAAAAGATTAGGATTAGAAAAAAATATTTGAATTTATAAAAGGATAGATAACTTTTTTATCCAAATAACAAAGGGATAATTAATATATATGAATTAGAGGGCTGGTTATAAACCAATATAAATAAATCAAACTTCTATCTCTTTCTTTCAAAAAAAATTATTAGATTCAAGTAAAGTAACGGGAATATTGAGAAGTATGCGTTTACCCATGAAAATATAGTCTTTTAGTTAATCCAATGTTTAATGTTATTCTACACTCCACAAATAAATTGGTTTTTTCAAAAAAAATTTCCATTATTTTACATTTATTTATAGGGATGAACAATAGCCCCAGGATCTTTTATTGTATGTACCGAAAGAAATGAAAAACTCAGTTGGAAATCATTTTGAAATAAAACTTAATATTATATATAATAAATATTAAAATAAATTTAATGCTACAATCTCTTTTCAATATAATAAATATTAAATGTCAAAAAATATTATAAAGCTCTGATACTACGAGGTGAGTTTTAACGTAGAATTAAAGACTTACTTCAGATAGTGTATATATTTTTCAAGTAAGACCCCTCTTTCATGATCATGTTAGTTAGAAACTTCATTTATAAATTTCTTATAATGAAAAACTTAAACCCTGAGGATTTATGTCAAATTTCTTCTTATACTCAGGATCCTTTATAGAAGGTAAGTATGGAACATAATAAAATCTCATGAGAAATTAGGAACAATCATATTGAAAAATTAAACATTCAAAAAGGAAAGAGAGCTCAGAAAGAATTCATAATGTAAAGCACGCTCATATTCATAAAGAGAACAGAACGTAATGGAGCCAATAAATTAAAACAAGGTCGGCTACAAATTAAAAGTTTATTTACGAAACGGTTGTAAATTATGATAGTTTTTTAAATCAACGGAGCTATAAATAATTTATAAATATCTTTTTAATCAATGTATTGTTTGAAAAAAAATTGGGGAAAAGTGTCCACCGAAGATTATAATTATAATATTTAGTAAAATATATATTAATAAATAGCTCCGCATCATTTTAGCTCCTCTTTGGCAATTGAAAAATTAATAAATAAATATGGAAAAATTGAATTGATAAGATAATTTAACTCAACAAATTTAAAAAATGAATATATAAGAAATTTAACCAGCTCCATCACTTTTAGGCAATTGAAAACGACACAAAGGGCAAACATGATTTCTATGCAGCCAATGAACAATACAAGCCCCATGAAACAAATGGGAACAAGGCATACGAATAACTTCTTTGTCATCTTCAAGACCTTCCAAACAAATCGAACAATCGTTTAACCGTTCATCTTCTTCAAGCTTCGCTACTTTCTCCAGTCGTTCAATGGAAGATTCACTTGCAGGAACCAACATGTAAATATGTTCCTCCTCCAAAGATTCCTGCACAGCTTGATCATAGCTTTCATAATCACGAACAGCATTGCGACGGGCACGAGCAAAATGAAGATCCACCCTCATGTGCAGATACTTCTCGTCCTTGTGGGTATTGTTAGCCATGTCTGTCGCGAAATTCAAGATCGTCGCCGCCGTGGATCCTCTTAAATCAGGGTGAACATCGAACACAGAGAGTATAAAGTAGATACCCCACTCGATCGAGCACTTCGGGATGTTGAAAAATCGGCAGAAGGAACCTTCATGAACATAGGATGTTCCGTCGGAAAACCAGTTATTAACCTCAACTGTAATATGGAAACATTGATTACCATTATCATCACTTGGAAGATTCATGCGACAATTGGGATGAAAGCAAGTCCCTCCTCTCGGTGTGGAAACTAAACACCAGAATTGAGCTTCAACACGATGATCCA
Source organism: Vachellia pachyceras (assembly GCA_025593235.1). NCBI lineage: Eukaryota > Viridiplantae > Streptophyta > Magnoliopsida > Fabales > Fabaceae > Vachellia > Vachellia pachyceras. Next base: position 1,380 of record JANTPZ010011282.1, on the reverse strand, counting down.
TGACGTTTTGGCAGGAAAGAGAAAGATGAGAGAAATTAAAGTAGAGAAGGAATGATTATATTGCAGTGTTCAAACGGGGGAGAATACGAGTTTTTAACGGAAGTTTAGGACTAGGAAAAGAGGTTTGCATTTATAAAAGTAAATAATTAAAATAATACGGTTTTGAATCAGTAAACTACCTTAGTTATTGGATTCGGAAGATACTATTATATAACTTGTAAGTACTTGAAAAATAAAAAACTCCGACGGATATCATTTCGAAATAAAACTTAATATCATAATTCTTATTAATTATAATAAATATTAAAATAAACTTAATGCTACAATCGCTTTTCACTATAATAAATATTAAATTTCAAAAAAAATATATTATAAAGATATGTAAAAAGGATGATCCTAAATAAATCCAACCAAAATACACAAATTCTAATTAAAAACTACACTTTAATCAAATCCTTGATAGTTTTATAATTTTACATATATATCCTTTTCATTTTTCTCCTTTTTTGGCCTAACCCTTGTTCTTCATACTATTTTTTCAACAAGATCTTTTCTTCGTAGTCCCAGTCTTTCCTTTTTTTTCCTTGGAAAGTGCGCTCAAGATAATTATTCTTTGTCATAATAATTACTAAAATTTTTCTTACGTTGTGAAAGACAAAACTTTTAGTAGTGACTTTTTTTTATAGGTGTGATAACTCTTTAATTTTTCATTATATTTAAGATATATTTTGATATATTTGAATAGTTATCAAATATAATTTTAAAAGATTCTGAACTCAAATTAGTAAATCTATGATTCTAAATTTAAATTAGAAAATCTAAGATTTTGAGTTTAAAATAACAAATCTTGTATTATCTTAGGGATTGATCAAATCTTAGATAAAAATTGTAACATCCTAATTTTTATTTAAATGATTTGATTACCTTTAAGAAATAAATATTATTTAAAGGATTTAATAGTTATTTAGGATTTAATCTGTTTGGCAGTCATTTGAAAAAAAATGATCCCTAATAAAAGTATACGAATTTAAGATAACATTATTTATAATAAAATATTTATAAAGGGTAAAAAAAGAAAAGAAAAGAAATATATATAATATATGTATTGAAGTAGCGTGATCCTTGGTAACAAAAATATACATACATATATATATATATATATAAATTGAAAGAACCAAGGCAGTTGTTGTAGCACATGTATATGTACATTATTAGAAAACTAAAAAAAAAAGGGAGAATATATATATAACTATACATAAATATAATAATTTTATAATATATATATTTATTTATTTAAGGGGGCACGTGGCCCTTTAGTTTTATATTTTTATATATATAAAACAAAACAAAAAAAGATAAGATAGAAGGAGTCAGAATCAC
>JANTPZ010011281.1:0-17245 GCA_025593235.1 Vachellia pachyceras | reverse complement strand
CAGAGCTTCTATGGGACATCCTAAACCATTTGATCTACGATATGTTGCTGTCGGGAATGAGGACTGTGACATGTATAATTATCAAGGAAACTATCTTAAATTCTATAAAGCCATCAAGCATTACTATCCAGAAATGAGAATAATCTCAAATTGCGATGCTACTGTGAAACCATTGGATCACCCAGCAGATTTGTTTGACTTTCATATTTATACAACTGCTGAGGATATCTTCTCAAAGTACAACAAGTTCGATTCTGTAAGACGTACTGGCGCCAAAGCTTTCGTCAGCGAGTATGCTGTATGGAAAGAAGATGCTGGATTTGGATCTCTCTTGTCTGCATTAGGAGAAGCTGCGTTCCTCATGGGATTAGAGAAGAACAGGTTCATAGTTGTTCCATAAATCATTAATTCAATAAGTTTTAGTAACTTTAACAACTTAAAAGCTGATATATTCATGTTTGTGTTGCAGTGATCTTGTCGAAATGGTCTCTTATGCGCCACTCTTTGTAAATTATCATGATCAAAAGTAATACGTTTTGATTGATGAATTGCTTTTTTGTGTGTATATATTTAATCACAAGCATGCACTTTGATTGACATTATGTGATTCTTTTTCTGGTGTGGATGATATATATATATATATATATAGATGGAAACCAGATGCGATCGTGTTCGATTCATATCGGAGCTATGGGATTCCCAGTTATTGGTTGCAACAACTATTCACACAATCAAGCGGAGCAATGTATGTGAACTCAAGACTTAACGCCCCAGCTTCCATTGTTGCATCTGCAATTGTTTGGAAGGATGAGGAGGATAATAAAAGGAGTTATCTGAGAATTAAGGTGATGCATAAATTTTGAGAGTTTAAATTATAATAGGGAGTTAATTTGTTACTTAGTAATGTATATAACTGAAATATAATGCTTGTGTGTGTGTGTGTGTGTAGGTTGTGAATTTTGCCAACCGTGCAACCAAACTTGGTATTAAAATTGATGGTTTGGAACCCAATTTGGATCTCTCTGGCTCCTCACTTACAGTCCTCACTTCTGGTAATGTGAGAGACGAGAATAGCTTTTACAACCCCGTTAAGGTATATTTTTTAGTTTTTTTTTAAAAATCACTTTGAGTATTAATTTATTTATTGGTGTAATATTAATTTCATAACGCTTACGTATGTTTTGTGACCTCTAAATAGGTTGTTCCAATGAAAAGTCTACTGGAGAATGCTAAGCCTAACATGAACATCACACTTCCTCCGATTTCTGTGATATCAATTGATATCCCAAAATGATGATGAAGACGACATGAAATTGGTCGAGAATGATTGGATCGAAGAAATAAGACTATTGAGGCAAAAAAAATTATTGTTGGATAATATTTTGTTATGCTTTTGGATTTGTGTTTTTTTTCTGTTTATGATCAGTAATTTTTATATGGAAGTTGTTTAATAATAAGATTACTAGCATGTTTATGCCTTTTTTTATCGTCACAAAATTTCCTTCTCACTGGTATTTACGTTTAATTTATTGATGAAACTGCTCGCACCCCTCAACCATATTGTTTTCAGCAGAAAATGGAGAAAACTAATATTTTGCTATATATTATCCAAATCAATCATTCATGAATAAATTGCTGAGAAGATATTAATATATATATGGGTTTATTTTGTAGTTTTTATGGAAAATTATTCTTGACTATGTTACTAACCGGGTCTAAGCCTCGGTAAAAAAAGGGTCTAAACGACAGAGGCGATAATTAGTTTGTTAGGCTTAGCGTTTTCAAGGTTTAAATGTATGTTTAATAGTGTTTTTTTTTAAAATGAGATAATCTTTTTCATATATTTATTTTGACTTATTAAAAGTACTTATGTACCACGTTCCTAACATGTGGGTGGTTTTTTTTTTCAATCTAACATATTATAACCCATACTATTATAAGCCAACTGGCAACTAGCAGGTTTGTCAACATTACTAGGTCCTCTAAATTTCATTATAAAATCCAAATTATAAAATGCCATTACCTAAGAGAATAAAACTATTATAAGAAAAAAATTCTATATGATTCCATATAATTACAATAATAAGTTTATTAATTCTTAATTAAAGCATGTGCTTTTGAAACGTGCTATACTCGACCATATGCTTACATATCTTATTGAGAATCCAATAATAAAAAATATATATAACAAAATGATTTGTGCATAATAGATTTATAAAATTTAAATTAAACAAGTGATTTTTAAATTTATTCTTAATTTATTTTTCATAAATAATAAAAGATAAAGTTTCCTTACATGTAAAATAGAAATTGAAATCACGTTTGTATAATTAATAAAATAAAACAAAAGAAACAAGAAAGCTGATGGATTTTCGTCTCCCAAAAACACAAATATTCTGGGCCTAATCAAGTTCTGAATCCAATTTTTGAGCCCAAATGGAAATTAAGCCAATTTTTTTTTTAAAAAAAGAACTCCACTTGCATTTTACCAGCCGAAACGACGAGGTTCCGAGATCTAGGGTTTATTAAACTAAGAAGGTTCCCTATAGTTTTCAGACGAGGAATCCAAATTGACTTGTGAGCTCGGTCTTCCTTTCTCGTTCGTACTCTGAGAAGCCTTGTTGCAGAGGTAATCTTGTGTTAATCGTTTCATCCTCTATGATACACGCGAAGCTTAAGAGAATTGCGTTGGTTTGATTTGTGTTTCATCTGTACATCTCAACTGTTTTCAATGATCCTGATAACCTACCTTTTTCTTTGACCAAATCTCGATAAACCGCCTTTTGTTTTTCCTTATCAACTCTTAATAAACCTTCATTATCCCCCTCCTGTGAAACTTAAACTGTTGGCGGGCCTTGAGCGTAATGATCTGGTCTGCTGTCTGGTCAAATTTCATGATCCTTGTTGTTTTTAGCCTTATCTGATTTTTCTGGTTGATATTGTCAGGAGGGAATTATCGTCTGTTGTTTTTTTGTAATTTGTTTTTAGTATTTTCCCCCCTTAGATTTGCGAGCGTTATTTCTCTATTAGGCGATAATATGCGGAGGTACAGTCCAGCATATTATAGTCCTCCAAGGAGAGGATATGGTGGTGGTGGTGGTGGTGGTGGAGGGAGAAGCCCTCCTCCTAGGAGGGGGTATGGTGGAGGTAGACGCAGGGAACAAAATCATGGGAGCCTTTTGGTTCGGAACATTCCTCTCGATTGCAGGTAAAACTATTTTGATGTGCTTGTGTTATGCATGCATGCTGTTAAATCTTATTACCTCCCCATTTTCATTATCTTATGCTTATGAACTCTCATGTTATCCTATTCTATCATGTTTTTCAGGCCTGAGGAACTTCGAGTTCCATTTGAGCGATTTGGACCTGTCCGGGATGTATACCTACCGAAGGACTATTACACTGGGTGAGTTATATTTCAGGGAAATGGGTGATATCTTGCATTGGCCTGCTTTAGGTTTTCCCCTGTCATTAATGTATCTCTTACAAGTTCTGAAGGTCTAGTGTGTAAATATTCTTGTCAATTTACTTAGCTTTGGTATTATAGTCTTGCTGAGCGAGTGCCGCTCATAGTTATTAGAGGTTGGAATTTTGCCTTCCACGGCATGTGGCACTCATGCAATAACAGATATTGATAGAGGATCACTGCAACTCTGAGCATCACTAAAAGTTTGAGGTTGAGAACAAGTAATATTGATAGCCATACATTCATAATAGTTTATAAGCTAATTATGACTGTATTCATCACCCTTAAATTCCAATTAAGCAATCAAAATTAGTTTTGAAATTCTTTGAGTTTCACTTGGTCGGAGCATTTTCTTCTAAGTATGTGCCTAAAACTTGCATTTTGCAATTATCAGGGGCGTATTTTGCATCTTAAATAGATAATATTTCATGAAAGAATTTACTCATACTTGCAGGTGATACTCTTCAGATCGGTAAGATTAGCTGAATTGTTAGTTAATTCTGGGTTTTCTTGTATTTTAATTTTGTTCTCTTAAATCATTGTCAAAGTAGGGGATGGATGTTTCTTTCTCTTGAACTGAATTTAATTTTTTTCAATACTGTTTTACTTTCATGAATTAATTTTGGACTGGTTTGTCAGGGGGTAGGTTGGTTTGAAATTGAAGTATAACAAGACCAAGCCCCACAATTGAGGAGATCAACTCTCTCTGTTTATCATTGCCTAACATATTGGTTCCCAAGTTTATAAATGTTCATATGAAGAGTGTTCCTATGTGAAGAGAACTTAGATAATTACACTATCAATAGAAGTTTGATGGAAGAAGATTGATACTTGTCGTATTGAAGACTTCATGAAGATGTTTTTAAGTTTGTGGGAACGTTGAATTCAATTGCTTATAAATTCAAGTGTTGAAGAATTTTCAAGTCACTTGCCTTTTTGAGGTTGCGTTTACTACTTGAATGTATAGAAAAAGGTCAGCCACTATGCTTGGATTTTAGAGGCTTCAGTTAATTCAACATCCTCTGCTGTGTTCATGTCCCCCCTGTTACTCGTTTTCCAATGAATGCTATATTTATTACTAAGTAACGTAATCTGCAGTGATTGCTGGGCATGCAAATTTTGAACCGTAAATATAATCTACAGTCCAGGTTTGCTAGTATTTCTTATTACGGTGGTCCTTGGTTTTCCCTATACAGAGAACCTCGTGGATTTGCATTTGTGCAATTTGTGGATCCTTATGATGCTTCAGAGGCACAGTATCATATGAATGGTCAGATTTTTGCTGGAAGGGAAATATCTGTAGTTGTTGCTGCAGAGTCAAGGAAAAGACCCGAGGAGATGCGTCATAAGACAAGGATAAGGTATTTCTTGTACTTTCTATTGGATGCCTTGCTCTTATGATGAGAACAACAAATTTTTCGTATGCCTAAGATATTTCCTTTTAATTACATGTGTGTTACCTTGTACAGAGGACCGGGAGGCTATGGGGGGCGAAGGTCTGCTTATTATGGTATGACATTTCAAGAATTGATTTTTTTAATATTCCAAACTGCATTGATTTTTAGAATTAATACTACTTGTCTAAAACTGAAGAAGTTTCCTGTTAATAGGCAACTCCCAGTCTATGCAATTTGAATTTTTTTATTGCCTCATTAGAGTTCTTGTACTCGTGTAGATCTGAATTTTATGTGGTTTATTTATTATGTTTACTTGTATGTGAAAGAATGAATTGAAAGAAGGAAATTTTACCACTGATTGTATATTGATATTTATTATAAAATTCTGGTGAAGTTCTTCCTATCACCTTTATCTGACGTCGGTTTTGCTGGAGTGCTGTAAAAATTTATGAATCATCCTGTACTAATAGGTTCCATTAGGCCATTATACTTTTCCGGAAGGAGCAGGACAGGTGTATGTAGTCCTTCTACACTTCTAATTTGATATTTTAAAGCAACGGATCATGTTTTCTATATGATAAATAAATATCATAGAGAGAGGTTCATGGAAGTCTGTCGCCATTATTTTGAAGTCTGTACTTGTCAACGGCATCTGGATTGTATCATTGAGCTTGAGTTGTTGAAAAGTAGTTTCCCTTGTTGGAATTTTCTTGTCCTCTGTTTCTTCTAATAAGCTTTTCAATGGCTCTTTAATTGAGGGCCTGAAGGCTGCTTTCATGATGGATTGGGGGATTGAATCAACAATTTTATAACTTAGTCTTGGCCTAAAGAATCATTGTTAAGATGGAACGAATCAAGGATATGTTTTAGGCACCTTGCTCAGGACATTCTTTAATAAATCTATTGGGCCTTTTCCACTCACCTGTAGGGCATTTGCTTTATATTGTGCTACACTTTCGCTGAAAAACTAAGCTTGTTTTATATTGGAAACTCTTTAAATTAATGAGCTTCTTGTATTGAATATTTCATGGAATCTATCTATTATATCTGGTATGCATCAGGACGATCCCGATCTCGTTCAGTTTCAAGATCACGCTCCCCACGTTATCACTCTGGTTCTAGAAGTAGATACCATTCAAGGTGAGGTCTAGAATATGAAAACTTCTTGTTCTTCTATATCATCATAGAAGCATTTGATCATGCTTGTGATTTGACTTTGACAGGTCCTATTCTCCTGCCACAAGAAGACGAGGTGACTATTCTGTTTCCCCTAGACCACGTGGTGTGCATCCTAGGTCACCTAGAGGCCCTTCTGTGGAGCGAGATGGTGATAAAAAACACAGGTCATATTCTCCAGGTTATGGCAATGGCCCAGATTATCATGCAGCCAATGGATACGATAAGTGAGTCTCAGCCACTTGCATTCCTGTTTAGCTCTTTTACTTGGATACGTGCTTTATTTCAGTTGTTTTCCTCATTTTGAGTGGTTGATTGTGTTTGCCTTGTATAATCCTATAAAAGGAAACCCATGTATGAATCTGAGGCTGCACAGGACCAGTGGGGGCAGTCACCGTGCAGAGCATCAAGATCACCCATTGGGTCGAGATCAAGGTCTGCTGATTTGTCTCCTAGACGTGGCAGATGAGGTATAGTGATTTAATAGTAAGATTTTCTTTGTAAGATGATTGGTTCTTCGTTGGGGTTCCTGATAGTTTTCATGGTGTACATTGCAGCTGGTTGGCGTTGTGATGGTGGGCTTCTGTAGAATTCCATGAATACATGAGAACCTATACTAACTTCTCTGTCTTGCTTGAATTTCAAGTATTGCTATCTTCATACTTAAGAATTGATTTGCTGCTTTCAGCGTGCTGAACTTGATATAATTATAAAACCTATGCACTTGATGATTTTTGGTTAGTTTTGATGGTTCAAATCAAAATTTCGGACCATTCTCCTTGGGGCCTGCTTGATTTCTTTGGAAGAGAATGGAATTAGGGAAAATTATGCCTAAGAATCAAATCCATAAATCTTTTATTCCCAGGGCCATTGATGGTAAGTACCCGTTATTCCATTTGTTTGAATGGTTAATAGCGTTAAATATAGTTCTGTGTATCGTGGAAATTGTAAATACTCGATCAACTGGTAAAGTTGCGTTAAGTAAATGGTAAATGATAAATTTAATGGAATAATTAATTTGTGACTTTTTAATAATTTAATGGTAAAGTTTTAGGATGATATGAATTTCCTTGCTCCTTTGAGCTTTCATATGAATTTCCTTGCTCCTGAGTTTCCTTGTTTGAGTAGTTTTGAAGTTATCAATTCAAAATTTCATATCCTTCCCCATAAGGTTTCTGGAAAATTTCATGGTAAAAAATAGAGTAAAAGTATGGTTGTGTGCGTTTGCCAATTAGAACAGATAAGCGGGCTTAAGCACAACATTAGTGACTTCAGGTGATGTTTGGTGGGATTGCCAAACTCTAGCCAAGTTCTACCTGAATCGAATTCCTTGGAATCTTTGTACAATGTTGGCGTTTACCGTTGAATGATTACTTACATTTCTAGGCTATGTCAACCATTGGACCAATTGTCCAAAACACTTGAACTGCGTTCGAGTTTGAGAAATATGATATATTGTCTGGTCAAAAAGAGAGATGATATTGACCCGTTGTGAAATTGAGTTCTTATTGATGAAAATCAGATCGGGTTGGTATCCAACCCGAAGTCATGTTTAGTATGGACCTCAGGATGGATAAGACAACCTTTGATTTGATCTGGTTCGGTCTAACATGTTCTAGCATCAGTTCAAAGTTAAACTCATTGGATTGGGTCTGGTAAAACTGTTTTAGAAAACATTAACTAATAATTTATATACAGGATCATCAATGTTACCCAAGGTGACCAATATATTGGATTGGAGAGGGTACTATTATTAAGCATAACTATTTTTAATCAATATTTAAGCTTTATCAAACAAGATAGCTCTCTGAATATGACTAATACCATTTACAAAGCGTGTAGATTACTTGTGATCCCCACCAAACATTTCTGCATACGTGTAGATAAAAATTAAGATCAAGACAATATTCAAAACCTAAAACATGTTTATAGAAATATTTATTGATCTTATTAGGATCAAGACAAGATTCAAAACCTAAAACGTATTTATAGAAATATTTATTGATCGCCTGCCAATGAGATTTATCTTATAAATCAATTCTTGTTAGCCACACAAACACACTTTCAATCTTTGAAGTAATGTATTATTTGAACCGTTTGAATTACTGTTTATCTTATAAATTATACAATGAATTATTCACTGATAGGTTAAGTTTAATAGGATAAATTAGCCTCTTACAACGTGATAAATTAATACTTAAATTCTCATTGGAAGAGGTTTCGTGCCTATATTTAATACATGATAGTGCTTCGAATATGATTGTCTCCGTTGGAAAAATATATGTACTTAGAAAAAATATAAATTATTCATTGATCTAGGCGTCTACAAAAAATTATATAATGGAAATAATGATGTTTGTTATCCATCACCAATGAACATACTTACTTCCTTTACACGCTCTCTGTCTCCATCACCAACCTGGGTTGGGTTTTGTATATGTCCTAATCCCTTAATTTTAAAATCGCTATCACTCCTAATTTTTCCCCAAAAGAAGGGTCATACATAAATCTTTATAAAATTTAAGAAAAAATATTTAAAAAATCCTCATTTGCAAAATTATTGTTTAAAGAAACCTAAGGATTCAGATGTTGGAACATCTTCAATTTCCCGTTAATTATGTGCAACATATCTCTAGTCATATGCAAATCTAGAAAAAAAGATAAAAAGAAATGTACAAACCAAAAAAATGTTTTACGTGGCATTAGCAAAATATCGTATCTTATTAACTTGTAAATTGATAAATTGCATGGCCAATGAGCACGTGGGAAACATAATTCATTCAAATATTAACACTGGTGAGCGGGTCATATCCCCCCAACCTCTTTACTTTACCATTTGCCTTTCAATAGCAGCCTTTTTTGTGTTCTTTAATGAATGCTTCAAAAGTTTTTTGAATTATTCAAAACGCTAAATTACACAAATTTCTTCAGTTTTGAATCATACAACGTAACGCTATTCATTTACTTTTAAAAATTCAATAGTGGATTCTTCATTTACTCTCTGTGGAGGCTAAATACTATAATGGAGGTGTGATTTATACAAAAAAAATATTAAAAATCAAATGCAGCCATTGGCGCGTTACAATTGACAAGCCAATGTGGAAACCTGGAATTAGTTGAACGACGACCTTTCGCTTATTTTCATATATATATATATATATATATCGTCATAGAATGTTTTGTCAGTTAATTCTCCCCGCGTTTGTTTGACTCTACGAAGAGCTCCAGAGGACAAAGTTGCACACAGAAATGGCAATCGGATTCATGGAGGTGCTTCTTGTGAAAGCTAAGGGCCTTCCTCAGTCTGATCTTTTTGGTGCGTTTCATCTTTTCGTTTCTCTTCCCGTCGTCTTTCCCATTCACAAATCGAGAGAATTTCTACATTAATCCCCAATTCTTGAGTCATTTGCTGTTTCATCGATTTCTCGAGGGGGTTGAGTGAAATTCTCTAGTTTCTGGTAATTTTCAGGTTTCTTCGTGCTATTGTTATATGTCATTTCTAACAATATTCACTTCTTACATTTGTCTGTTCTCATTAGCTCGTATCGATCCCTACGTTCTGATACAGTACAAAGGCCAAGAGCGCCAGACTAGTGTACTCCATGGTAACTTACTTTCATCAATTTTTTTACATATCAATTCGTGTTTGTGTGCGCGTAGAACTCCAACCACTCCTGCTGGACATAGTTTGAAAATGCATACACATGGTTGAACTATGGAGTTATTTATTCAAAGTTAATTTTTGAGCATTTTCGTTTATTATTTTTCTGGCTAAATCACCATGACTGCCTTCTGCTGTACCTGAATTGTATAAAGTATCATCAGTATGTGCTTGTTAGTATTGCTATTTTGATTCATTGATTATGAGAAAGATTTATTAATCATCTGTACTTGACCAAATTGACCTAATGAACCATATGTGTAGTATATGCTCTCATTTGTAAATTATCTGAAGATTCACAAGACAAATTTCTCAGAATGTCGTGATTAAGTTGCATGTTAATCGATCTACCGTGTAAAATGGTGGAATCCGTTGTGTGTGGAATAGAGAAGGGAGGAAAAATGATTATGAATAACCAAGCGATCTGTTAAATCTGAATGTATTGGTATATTAATTTTTCTGATTCTTCTTCTCTCTGTTGATAATTGAGTATGACTTCCTTTTTTCTACCTAGTATGTAACTATAAGCTTTTTTTGCTAATTCCATATTTTCTATCATAAAATAGCATGCTGATATACCAGCACTTTTTTCCTCTCTTTCTTCAGTTGAATCACACGTGTACTTACTGCTAAGTCGAAAGCTAAAATTATTAGTTAGGGTGCTACTTGCCTTGATTTTGTGAGTCCAAATGTCACACTTTTGAATTTGACGACAACAGCAGACTTGGTTCCTTTCTGCAAGGTCTTTATCAATATTCTTTTGAACATTTGTTGTTTTAATTGAATAAAGAGGTTGACACAAGTTGATTTTTTTTTTTCTTCCTCTTACAAGATTCACACAATAAAGAACATTTAGAGTATTATATTCATCACACATCCTAAAATAATGAAAGCAACTGCTTAATTAATTCTGGGTCAAGAACTGAAGCATAAGAAAGTTATGTCTTATGGTTGCTAACTTTATATCTGTATGACTATATTTAATGATGCAGAGGGAGGTAGCAATCCAGTGTGGAACGAGAAATTTGTATTCAGAGCAGAATATCCTGGATCAGGCGACCAATTCAAGCTCACGTTTAAGATAAAGGACAAGGATTTTTTCTCTTCTGATGACTTCCTCGGCCAAGCCGAGTAAGGCTCAACTATATTCTTCGAAGTAACCTTGTTCCCTTTAAAAGAAACTTTGATAAATCCACTCAATTGTTCAATAATGATAATAGAGATTTTCTTTAAAAGGATGCTAATAGCTCAAGAGCTCCACATATCATATTGAATATGTTGTGATAAATTGTGTGTGGGTTGCAGAATATATGTGGAGGATTTGTTGGCTGTAGGAGCGGAGAATGGAAAAGCTGAGCTCCATCCTCAGAAGTACAGAGTGGTCGGTGCAGATCAATCTTACTGTGGAGAAATTGAAGTTGGTATAACTTTCACCCTCAAGGTACTTATTAGCTTTTCAACTTCCATGTTGTCTATGCTGCTGCTATATATATAATGAACCTGTGATGATGCAATCAGTTTAAAGAAATTTATGAGTGGTGTGTCAGTTTGTTTGATGCTATTGTCTTCTTGTTTGAATTCACAGGAAGAAGACAGATCTCTTGGCGAAGACATTGGAGGATGGAAAGAAAGTGACTACTAGTTATAATGTTGATCAGATGTAGATTTTACAAGTTAAGATTGTAGAAGTGTCAGAAGAGTTTAAAGTGAAGGAAAAGAAAATAACAAACTTTATGTACTTTTGCAGTATTACTCTATTAATTGGACAATTTTTAAGCTTCTTAACCCATTAATGTTGAAAGGAACAACATTCTTTCGTCCCTACCCCCGGGACCGGGGGCCTTTTTTCTATTTTCATGTCATGGGCATAGTATTTAAAAAACTAATAGTAGTAGGTATATACAATTATGATGTCAAAACTAATGTAAAATTAAAAAGTTAAATGACTGTCCATCACAGTTTTACTCACAAGGTTGATTTTCAATTAATGACTATTGTTTACGATACCATGAAAACACACAAGCAGATCTTGTTAAATTTTATTTGTTAAAGTATGGATTTGATCTTTTAAATTTATATCAAATTCAATTTAGTTCTTTAAATTTAAAAATTTCACTTTTAGTTGTTTTATCTTAATATTGTTAGCTTCATTTAATGAAAAATATTGACTTAAGAAATGTAAACCGTGATTCTATAGTTAAATAATAACAACACATGATTAAATTTTAAAATATGAAAATTATTTATATTAAATAAATAAGCTTATTTTATTAGTATTTAATCGCACTGTCACCTTATAAATTTAATGAGTTGGCCTTTTCAATTAAAAGAAATTAACAGTTTTAAGATAAATGACTAAATGTGTATTAAACTTAAAGGATCAAAATGAAAATTGATGTAAACTTAAATAATTAATTGTATAATTTAACCAATTTTATTCTGCTACAAATAATCTTAAAAGCCATGAAAAACAAAAGAAAACAAGGGCTGTCAAGAGAGAAATCTTCGTAGATATATTTGTCTGGTGTTTTATTTTTAATATCATCATGTCAATTAGCCGATCCAGCTCAGTCGTAGAGCATGGTCGCGGGTTCGATTCCCACTATTGGTGCTTCTGCAGATTTTCCTATAACATGTTTAGCTCATACATCAGCAATCATCATCAATATCAATATAACATTAAAAAGTCTTCCACCAAAATCTCACTGTTCATAGTATGTACCCTTTCATTAAGAAAATTATTGTTCTCAATTCATTAGATCAGAAACTCTTTGCCAATATATCAATATGTACCCTTTCATTACTCTATTAATTATACGATCTTAAAACTCTTTTTTCATTTATTATTTTTCTTTTCATGTTGTGAGCAATGTTATTCAAAAATTAGTAAATATACAATTGCAAGGTCAAAGCTAATATAAATATACAATTTTATTCATAATTTTTACATTCGTGTTCATGATTATTGTTCTCTTATAACCTTAATTGGGCCAAAAAAAAAAGAACAGAACAAAAAAAGGAGGGCAGATCTTTATGTTGCTAGTTTTGTAGATTTAGCTTAGTATATTAATTTTTAATTAACTTGCCGACCTAGCTCAGTGGTAGAGCGCGTGGCTTTTAACCACGTGGTCGTGGGTTCGATCCCCACGGTCGGCGCATATTAAAATTTGTCTTTTACGAAGTTATTTACAGTGTTTTTTGTTTGTTCAACATACATTTTCCCCATAAATAGCTGAAGACAGTTTGTAGCTTCAAACAACATTTTAATGAGAATGATCGTCATTTTTTTTGGGCAACGGATGTGTTATTTCGATTTTGTATGACGCCTCTTTTTAAAATCTTAGCTTATATGCTGAATGAAGGCTTGGCAACAAGTTGTGTGAGCCACTTTTTTTATACAAATTAAGGAGAAAATGCCAGCATTGTAAAGATAACAAAAACTTTTAACCCCCAAAAAATAAAAAATTGAACACAGAGGATAGTCTTTATATTATTGTCCAAATATGTGTAATTGAGCGTGCTAATTGACAACGTAGCTTATTGCTAGATGTCAAAGTCCCACATCGGAGAGGCTCAGGAGGGTGCTGGGCTATATAAACGGGTGCGCTGCACACCCTCACAAGAGCTCTTTTGGGGGAGAGGGTAATGGCCCCGTGACATAGAGCTCTCGGTGGTTTTAAACCATATGGTTCGATTTTCACAGGCCTTTTTTATGACAACAAAAATAAGATTATAATTACTTATTTGGCAACTCCTTTACATCCAAAATGCATTTTAAATCCAAAAGTTCATTTTGACAATTTCTTCTTTCAAAATACATTTTAAGTAAAAAATTTCTTTTTGGAAAAATATATTATTCCAAAATACATTCTGAATCTAACATTTATCCAAACATAATGCATTTTGCCAAAATGCATTCTAAAAAAATCATTCTCTAAAATACATTCTAACCAACAGTCATTATTTCTATTGTTTTTCAAATAGGCACTAAATAGATCTACACCGCTATACAAGACTCGAGAATTTCTACAGTAAAATTAGGAGGTGAACTAATGAAAATTATTCCCTTCACTGGCAATTTTAGTAAATTTTTTTAGACATATAATATACTAGTTCCCATCTTTGATATCAAATCTAATTTGTATTAAAAGTTAGGAGGCAGTAATAGATTCTCTATTTTCATCTCTCTTTTTTATTGATTTAGAAGAGCGAAAACACACTTTCACCTATCGTCACATCTCGTACAAGCACAATGGCAGCATTACGCTACACATCTAGAGTTCAATCAAACATTTCAAAATTACAAATTAAAATACACAACAAGTACACCCCCACCCCCACCTCGACCATCAGAACTTTTGTTTCACTGGTCTTGTACCTTTTTTTACCATGTGACATATAAAATGCGAACTATATTTGACTAATATATATATATATATATATAAGGATCATATTTTATCATGGACCAAAGCGGTAATAATAGTACAAATGAGAAATGAGTTCGTCGACCTCACCGAAGTCCTCGTGTATTCTATAAGAACCGATGTGTACAGAATAATTATCGTATCTCTCCATGAGATACGACTCTCTTGCTCAGAACTAGAAAAGATTGCTGCCGCAATAAATCATGGCAATTGAAAGAAATCTAGAAGGAGCAATGGATATTAATGAAACGCAAAGATTATGTTCCCCTCCATGTAGCATAGAAGTTATAAAAAGAGGGCATATGAAAGCTTTTGGAACTAAGTTGGCCCCTCAAAAAACAAATAAATAAGAGAGATAATCATAGTCATATACATGTTGAATTATCACACGTCCCACCCACGCCACAAAAAAAATTTTGTAATAATTCAGAGACACCACACTTTAAAACTCTGTAAATGATGTTTTCTCACTCGAACTCGCAAACTCAACATTCAACTAAGAAATTGACAACCCTGTTTAAGAAATTCAAGCCAAACACAGTCTCTTCACAGTTGACTTTTATAGAGACACTCAATGGATCCGAACATTTACCTTCAACGGTAACTGTGAGCAAGCATGGCATGGAATTGCTCAAGATCTCACCGCCAAAGCGCAGGCACAAACCAGATGCATCATCAAGGTTGGTAGTAACAGGCATATCCACGGATACGAGGGAAACATTTGCACTGCCGAGCATCTTCAGCGCTATGCTTTCGCAGATAACAAGAAAATTGTCCTTTGTCAAAGAGTTGCCGTCCTTGTTCATCTCTTCAATGTGATCAGTGAAGGTACAACTGACACAATATGCAATATAATCGATTTTAGAATCTCAAAGATAAAAACAGACAACGAAGGGAGTGTCCAGCAAAAGAATTATGCTCACAATGAAGCAGAGTAAACTTGTAATAATGTACAAAGTCAATTTTATGTCTGCTGAATTCTTCAAATTAACAAGATTCACACGTGCTTCAACCTTTACAGTTAATGCTTTGTTCATTTTAAATCTAGCTATTACGTTATTTCAATGTTTAATAGATGCTCCACATCCTGTCTTACCTCCTCACATATTCAAACATCCCACGAAGATGAGATTCTTTATCTCTGAAATCTTCGATGCTGATTGGAAGTGGTTTTACAAAGTATCCAATATCGGGCCTTAGCTTAACAGGAAATTTTTTGCCATTGCAAAACAAAGCCAGCTTTCGAGGCAACAGGTGGTGATGGAAGTGAACTTGTAGAGTCCTCTTTTCTGTCTGACCTGGCTCCAGAGAAGAAATCTCTTCCATGGAAACCAGAGTTGGTATATCAGGATTCGAAGTGCTGGGGTGCAATGCCAAAAGCAGTAGGATCCATTAGTTCCAGAATGCCCATATGTTAAAAACATGCAAATATAGTATGCAAAAATGAGAGCCAAAAACAGCCAAAAGAGCTTATAAGCATATAACACAGCTCTCAATCTAATTTATCAATTTTCAGAAAAAAGAACGACATGAAGTGGGTAATTATAAGTTATATCCCTCTTGACGAGTAATCCCAAACAAGAAGGCAAGGAGAGAATATACTGGGAAAGGGGTATCCAATCCATGCAAAGGATGAAAGCAAAAAGTGACAATTAATATTCCCAAATCAAAACCCTCATTAAAATAAAAAAGTTTAAAGCCCAAATTGAAATTTTAATAAAGTATCATCCTACATTGGGCAAAATGGAACTCAGGCTAATTCGGTTTTTTTTGTGGTTGGGGGGGTGTTCAAGCTAATTCTTTTTGTTTTGGGCCAGCAACTCTAGTTAATTCTTAAATAACTTTTATGTTTAGTAGCTGTCTTCATGTTTTCAATGTCAGTTATTTCAGTTTCTATCCTAGAATCTAGGTGGTTATTTCCAGTTATGGTCTCAGGCTATTCAAGTCAGTTATGTACTTGTTTTTCATCATGAATCAAGTATTAATCAGTACATGTTTGGCTCTCCCCTCAAGAATTTCATATTCTGGTTCTAGAGTTTCTTTCCTTCTCTTTCCCTTTTATCTGTGTTTCTATCTTATCTTTCCAGAACCAATCAGTGACAAATAAAATTTGTGCAAACTCAGAAAAAAAAATACAGGAAATTAAAGCATATTGACAATCGCAACAGAAAAAATTTTACCTTAGAAAAGAAAAGGAACATTTGAAGCTTACCTTTCAACAGTTGATGGTGTCTGGTTTGTAGAATCTGAGCCCTTGTTAGAATCCTCATCTACTAAGACTATATCAGATAAGGACTCCAAAGAACAATTTTCAAAGAATAATTCTAGACATATGAGTTGAGGGGATATGCTTGAAGTCTCAGATGAAAATGAATAATTGACCTTCAATCCATTTCCATTGGTAGGACCCAAGAGCATGTAGCATTTGGTTTTAACTCGACTTCTGATATTTCCTATGGTTATTCTAGCTGAAGACGTACAGGCTCGACCTTGTCCCATTGTACTTTCTGTAGAAATACAGGCTGCTCATCCAACCATGACTCCAGAGCTCTTGTAGCCAATAAGTCCCCAAAATCATTTGTATCTGGGCGAGACACACCATTCAAATTTTGGGCACCATTACCTGAGTCTGAAATCTGAATCAGAGGATCAGCATTGTGATTACCTTGATGACCAGAAACAGTCTCGTCATTGAGACTGACATCACTTGAACTGGTATATGAATGTTCAGAACTATGATCAGAAGCGCTTTCCTCATCCAAAGATCCAGATGCTTCTGAATCATCCTCTTCATCCAAATCTCCTACAGCAGCCCCATCATATTGATCAAGATCATTGTATGGAAGACTCAAAGGCTTTGGAAGAGGCTCATAGCCTGGAGCTGCATGAAATACTATGTGGGAAAGAGAACCAGGGAGATAAAACCGGGAATTCATAGGTTCAGATGGCACTGGCACTGTTTTTGTCTGTCCACCAGATATGCATTGAGCAAGCACATAGGACAGATCTCTATTTTGTGATTTGCTACTCTCTTCTTCCTCGTTTTGTTGGGAATCCAGATTCCGTGATAAAAGTTTCTTTATAAAACGTGACCGATCACGGATATCATAGTTCAGGTCAT
>JANTPZ010011279.1:0-10969 GCA_025593235.1 Vachellia pachyceras | reverse complement strand
GTGTCTCTAACCTTTATTGTGGGCATCTTGTGACAGTCAAAGAGACTTGGAGCCTTGAATAAGTTCAAGTCTGGAGATTGCAATATCCTTATTTGTACTGATGTGGCAAGTAGAGGTCTGGACATTCCTACTGTAGATATGGTTATCAACTATGATATCCCTACAAACTCAAAGGTAATAATACTGTATATTTTCAAACCTTTTGACTTCGACGAATAGATTCTAGAACAGAAACTTCAGCTGTTGCTGTTGTGTGATTTGAGGTTGATCAGCTCAATCATACCATAATTTTTAGTTTATTTGTCTTCAATATGACAGTTCTACGGGGCATGACTTGTACAGATCTGGACATCATTAGAACTTGAAATTGTAAAATGAGAAAAGTTTTATTTGGAATTTTTGTCACCTGTTTTTGTGCCTGGATTTTTGATCTTGTGAGCTACAGGATTATATACATCGTGTGGGAAGAACTGCACGGGCAGGGCGATCTGGTGTTGCCATTTCTCTTGTGAATCAATATGAGCTGGAGTGGTACATTCAGATAGAGAAGCTTATAGGTAAGTTGTGTATCCCCTTCGAGCTTTGCTTTTGCCATCCCAATGAAGGAACAATGTCTAAATGTTTAATTTGCACGTTTCAGGCAAGAAGTTGCCAGAGTATCCTGCGCAGGAAGAGGAGGTTCTGCTTCTTGAAGAGCGTGTCAGTGAGGCCAAAAGATTATCAGCAATGGTAGGTGATGGAATATGCATCCAAGGAAAAAAAGGATTATTTTATTTTATACTTAGACAAGTAGGATTTCCTTGTATCAGAATTATCTTTTAGATTATATTTGAATTAGGGTTTATAGGATTTTGTCCTCACAACCAATTCTTCAATCAAACTTCAACACTTAATTTTATAAAATAAAGTTATAGCTTATTATACTTGTGTTTAGGCCCCAAAATTTCTTCTGCAAGTGGTGGTATGTTGGAAGATCATATTTGCATACACAAGAACGTTTAATCTTTTATGAAACTGATGTCTCATTCAAAGGAAATTAATGAACTAATGGGTATGATTTGATTTGGATAACTACCTAATGACTCTGCTAAGCTATTTATTTTCTGACGCAGAAAATGAAGGAGAATGGAGGGAAGAGGAGAAGGAAAGGTGAAGGAGATGATGAAGAGGAGGATATTGAGAAATACTTAGGTCTCAAGAATGGAAAATCATCCAAGAAGTTCAAAAGGAAATAAGTCTCTATACCTCAGCATATTTGTTCTTGTATTCTTTCATTGTATATGGCAATTTTGATATTTATATTTAACATGATTGGTGCGTTAGGTCGAATTTTCTCAATTATAACACGCTCTGCCAATGTCATACTTTAGAGGGCATGGTTTTAAAGGATCTAAATGGATTGTTCGTCATGGAAACATTAATGCTATATATCCTTTACCAATGAACCATTTCCAACTCCCAAGTTAGTTAATTTTCTTTTGTAGTTTTATCCTCCATTTACAAATTAGAAAGTGACTTGGAGTGTAATTAGTATTTATTTTTCAATTTTACTCCTGTAATTAATATTCGAATGTGACTTGTATTTTTCCCTATCCTTCGAAATCACATATAATGTGTTAAACTGAATTTTTTTAAAGAGAACAATAATGAGTTAATTGTCATTTTTTTGTTTCAATGAATTAATTCAAGTGACTGGAAAGGGTAAATATTATAGGTTGGAAAGGGTGAGATAAATGTTTGATGGTGAATATTATATAATATGCTTTCAGAGGCTTAAGGATATCCCAAGTATTGAATTTTATAGTATTACTGAGAGTTTAATAAAGTTATACAGCTTTCATAAAAAAAAAAAAGGTATACAGCTAAAGTTATTATAGAAGTACATCAAATTTATAGAGAAAATGACTAAAAAAATATGGAAGCACTAGTATGTCCTTTTTCATTGGACACTTAACCATTGAGCAAATTCTTCTTGTATGTGATTACAGTGAAGCGATTCAAGGAGGAAACAAATATTGAGGCAGCTTGGATAATCAAATGAAGCATCAACCCTTTTTTTAAGCTTAGTGGTATGGTATCTCAAGTGGAAGGTCACGGGTTTGATCTCGCCATTGTGACCTCAGACTATTAGTGTCTGCCTCTTTAAATAAAAAAAATGAAGCATCAATCTTGGACCAGATGTAAAAAGGAGTAGGGTCAGTGGATTGTAACGTTTTCCATTTGAAAACTCAAATTTCATCTTGTTAGAAAAAGATCATGGCCAGGCTAAAGGCATGCCTTTGAAACTACTTAACCTTCTTCAAAAAGATTGTCCAACCTCATGCAAACCTAAGGGCATTACGAATATTTTACAACTTGTTAATGAAGGTGTACATGTTGGATCAACATTGTGGGAATGGCCTTGCTCATTACAAATTTTCGTCAGTTACTGAAAAGAACCTCTGGAATTTTGAATTACTTGTTCTGGTAATAACAAAAAATCCCTTTTGATAGTTGTTTCTTAAATATTTCATTTTAAAACAAAAAAAAAG
This sequence comes from Vachellia pachyceras, assembly GCA_025593235.1. Classification (NCBI taxonomy): domain Eukaryota; kingdom Viridiplantae; phylum Streptophyta; class Magnoliopsida; order Fabales; family Fabaceae; genus Vachellia; species Vachellia pachyceras. The sequence continues at coordinate 8,438 of JANTPZ010011279.1, read as the reverse complement.
ATAAAATTTGTTTGGAACAGTTGTCCTTATATTCAACTTAGAGAAGTGAGAGAATGTGATAGGTAGAGTGGAGAGTGCGATGATGGCTGATGGGAGAATCAAAAGATTAACAGAGAGTCAAAAGATTGAGAGAGATATCGTAGACAAATGTGAGACAAAGTGGAAAGCAAGATCGCTAGTAAAAAAAATTGGAAAAAATAATAAAACATAAAAATAAAAAACAATAAAACATGTAAAAAGTGGTTTTGAGTTTTTTTCTTGTTCTACAAAACAATCAAACAAGAAGTTTTTTATGAAAAAAAATTAGAACAAGAAATTATTTTCAAAAGAGAAAACAAACAGGGCTAATAATTCTTCAAACTGGTTCAATGTTTCATCCAGTGGATCAAGAGGAGAAAGAAGGCAATTAAAATTTATTTGTGAAGTGTTTTTTTTTGAGTGAAAACATGAATCGCATTCAGAGAACACAAGACAGTACAACAAAATCAAGGGGGAAGAGGATCCCCACTAACCACCCCCACCGAGCAAGAAGGTGGAGGGTGTTCAAAAAAACAAAAATTTCCCAACAAAACATGAGCCATCTTGGCCAACTTATCAGCCACAATATTGTTCTCTCTAGTAACATGATGCAACACAACATTCCAATTCCTACAAATAATCATCCTAGCTTCATCAACAATATCCTTAAAAGGGTGACCGCTGTCGCAACCTCGATTAGCTAGATTAATGGCCTCAATACTGTCCAAGCTAACTCTAACATTTTTGTACTCAGCGTGTCGACCATGAATGATAGCAATAAGTTCCGCTATAGTTGGTGGCACACTAGATAGCCTACAACTGAATCCACCCATCCATCGGCCGTTACTATCCCGTAGGACGCTTCTGCACCCACTACGACCCGAGCTGAGCACAAATCCATCCACTTCCAAGCCACAAAATCCAGGTCTCCCACTAAAATCATCATGCTATATACTGCTTGTCCCTGAATAGAATTTATAAAGAGAAAGGATAGCAAGATCACCGCTGGCTCTAAAAAATGAAGAACGAGCACTTGAGTAATCAAGATGATCCTCCTCTCCGAAGACCTGTTTGCATCTATCAATCCATATATCCCAGCAGACATAGCCAAACAAAGAGCACCAAAGGAGCTTGTGAGTAAAATCCCTGCCCGCCTTCTTCTCTCCATTCCATTTTAGCCAATCCATACCTTGTAAAGCGAAGAAATCCTCCCATAAGGCTGGATTGACTAAGGATCGCCACCTTTCCTGAGCGTTCACGCAATCACGAATCAGATGCATGGGTGTCTCTTCCTGGTTACATCCAAAGGGGCAAGCTGAAGAGTCCCCGAGGCCCCACCTACTCCGCAGAAATGTTGTATGGGTTCTCCCGTGGGCAAAGGTCCAGAGGAAGCTCTTGATCTTCACTGGGATCGGCCACTTCCATAGCTTCTTCCAGAAAGGGTCTCCTTGCTGTCGAGTACCTGCAAACAGAAAAAGATAGGCAGATCTAATAGAAAAACAACCATCAGTAGCAGATATCCAAAAGTGTTTATCCTCTCCTCTCTCTTCATGCGAGGGGTGTGTACACGAGATCTGGGCAACAATATGGGAAGGTAACCAAAGGCCCAACTTACTGTGATCCCAATCTCCCTGAGGAGTGACAAAGTCAGCCACATTTAAATCTCGATCCGCCAAGACTTCATAGCCTGGGAACAAATCAATAAGAGGCTTACCAATCTCAGACCAATTATCAAACCAAAAGGAAGCTTTGAGACCATTACCCAGTTTAACTCCTATCCCCTGTTTAAATTTCTGCCACACTTCGCAAATTCCTTTCCACGTAAGAGAAGAGTTCCTCTTTTTCCTCACTCTAGGCAAGAAGCCCATCCCACAATTGTATTTCTCCCGGAGAACTTGCACCCAAAGCGCGTCAAGCCTCGTAGTGAGACTCCAACATAATTTCAACATGTAAGCTTTATTCTGCCTTCTCAGATCCTTAATTCCCAACCCTCCATCATTCTTCTCTCTAGTGATTTTGTCCCATGGCAACAGATGAATTTTCCTATTTTCACAGGAATCACCCCAAAGAAACCCTCTACTTCTCTTCTCAATCTCATGAACCAATCTCTTGGGCAAGAGACTGGTCTGCATTTGATAAGACGGAAGGACAGATAAGACTGACTTAACAAGAGTGGCTCGGCTAGCAAAACTTAAGAATCCCTTCTTCTATCCTGCAAGTCTCTTCTGAGTTTTATCCAGAATAGGAGCAAAAGTGGCATAAGTGGCCCTCTTATGGAGGAGGGGAACACCTAAATATTTACCTAGGTCACCATTCAGAACGATTCCCATCTGCTGGCTGATAGCATAAGCTGAGGCGAAAGGCACATTCTTAGAAAAACACACCCTCATCTTAGACTTATTCATCTTTTGACCAGAGGCAATGCAGAATCTGTCCAGACAAAGAAGCATCTCTTCAGCTTGGAACCCAGACGCCTCTCCAAACAAAATCAAGTCATCAGCAAAAAATAGGTGAGACAAACTAGGCCCTCTCGGACTGAGCCTAATGGGAAGCCATGATCCATCATCAACCGCATCCTGCATGACATGATCGAGACGCTCCATACATAAAGTGCAGATGTAGGGTGAAATGGGATTCCCCTATCTGATACCCCTCGAAGAATAGAAAGATTCCGTAGGTTCACCATTCCATAATACCTGGAAAGAAGGGCTAGTGGTACAAGCCATAATAGCAGCAGTCAAGTTATCATCAATCCCTAAGACTTGGAGAGTATCTCTAATGAATCCCCAATCTAGCCTGTCATATGCTTTCTCCAAGTCCACTTTAATCGCCATCCACCCTTTGATTCCTCTCTTAAGCCTCATAGAGTGGATAACCTCCTGCGCTATAATTATATTATCACTACTCTGTCGTCCCGCAATGAAGCTGCATTGATGTTTACCCACCATATTACCCAAAATTTGCCTCAGACGGTTGCTGATGACCTTGGTAATAATTTTATAGCTCACATTGCAAAGAGATATCGGCCTAAAATCCTTGATACATTCAGGAGGTTCAATTTTGGGAATCAGGACCAGATTAGTGTTGTTTATATCCTTAACCCTAGAGGGATCCTGAAAGAAATTCTCCACCATATCACAGATCGACTCCCCCACCAAGTCCCAAAACTCTTGGAAGAAAATAGCTTGAATTCCATTTGGTCCCGGGGCCTTAAAAGCACCCATGCCAAAAGTGGCAAACTTGACTTCCTCCTTGGAAATCCTAGAAGACAGCCTTGAGAGCTCCACATTACTGAGAGGAGGAAAGTGCGATGAAGTACAGAGAGGATGAATAACTTGAAAGTCACTGCTGAAGAGCTCTTTATAGTACGATAGAGCTGAAGCCTTAAGAGCCTTCTGATCAAAAATCCAAGATCCCTCAGAGTTCTTTAGGCCTTCAACTCCGTTCCTATTCCTTTTAATGATAGCAGCGGTGTGGAAAAACTTGTTGTTCCTGTCTCCCCACTTGAGCCAATTGCATCGAGATTTCTGGTACCAAAGCAGCTCCTCTTGAGCAAGGACCTTGTTATAGTCCTTCCAAAGCTCATGCTCAATTTGAGCTAAATATTGGGAGTCCCTTTTACTTCTTGCCCTGCTCAGCCCTTCGATTCTATGAATAAGGTGCATCTTTTTAACACTCAAATTCCCCACCTTGATCTTATTCCACTCCTCCCACTGCCTGGTGAAACTAGCTATCTTCTCATTCCAAGTCTTCTTTGTCCAGCTATCCTTAATCAGATCAACAAACCCGTCCTCAAGGAACCACGCAGCTTGGCACCGAAAAGGAGGCTTAGGTCGTAGTCCCTTAGCAAAGGGGAACTACGCAGGAGGATAGGCTTGTGATCCGAGCCAAATTTGTTGAGGTGATGAACTTTGGAAAACGGGAACAACGAAGACCACTCAGAGTTCATGAAAGCCCAATCAATCCGCTCTTTAAGCTGACCTTTTTCCCAAGTGAAGCGGTCACCCACATGCTCCATTGCTACTAAAAGGGCTTGGTTAATACAGGAACCAAGCTGTCTCATAGCCATGAAATTCGCTCCCGAACCACCTCTTTTATCCTCACAGGATAAATAAGAATTGAAGTCACCCATAAGGACCCAAGGCTTCCCATAAATAATGCTCTGACTGCACTGAATGATCTCATGCCACAAACTTCTCCGCAAGTTAGCACAAGGTTCCGCATAAATACAGGAGAGGATGAAATCATTAGGACAACCCTTCCTGTTAACCGAAACATGCAAGGCCTGACTAGAAGACCTTAAATAACTCACAGTTATACTATCAGAGTTCCATAATAACCAAATGCCTCCTGAGTAACCCGTGGCTTCAACTCTAATCCAATTAGAGAAACCCAGTCTTTGAATAATTCTGTCAGCTTTAGCCCCACTGACCCTTATCTCAGTGAGAATACACAAATCCACTTCATTTCCTTTCATGACATCTCTCAATCTACCAGGGAAAATTTTTGAGGCAGCACCTCTACAATTCCAAGCAAGAATATTCATTAAAAAAATCCACAGAACAAGGACAAGAACCTTCTTACTCATTGACCAGAGTCAGACACGTCCAGCAGGTCCTCCTTACTTCTAGTATCATCTTTAACCTTCTTGTGGGTTTCAAACCACATATCATTATGGTTTGTTGCCTCCTTGTGACTGCCGCCAACACCAATAACATTTCCTGGGTCTGGAGGTATATTTGACATCATAGCTTCTTGTTGATTAAAATCAATGTGAAGCTTGCTGGATTCCCCTTGGACCCTACCCTTATCGTGAGTGCTGCCCAAATCTGCACCATCCGACTTAATGCCACTTTGCTCACTATTCTCCTTAACTTGCTCCAAATTAAGTCGTCCCTTTGTATGTGAAGACCCAAACACAAGATTGTGGGCCCTCCCACTTTGCTTTCTTTTCATTAAAGGAGACACAATCCTTGGCCTGCTGATGGGATTTCTTTTTCGTGTTGGGCCCACGTTTTGCACAGACGGCTCAGCGCTTTGAACACCTCCAGCCTCACCAAATTTGAAGACCACCAAATTGGGCTCTTGACTTAAACTAGTAATTGATGCTCCAACCACATTTTTCTCCCTCCTACCGTCAGCTTTATCACTAGGCCCCACAGATCTGTTTTCTCTCTCTTTTTCCTTGCGCTCCATGCCCTGTGAAGAGGCTTTCACATCCACCTGCTTCCTTTTTCCATTCTTATGTTTAGTACCCAATTCCTTTCTTCTCCACTGTGCTGACTTACCTTTAAAATTAATAGGATTCTGCTCCCCTCTACGGATATACTGTCCCCTTGTTCCATCAAGACATCGTATCTCGACCCTGAAGTTTTACCTCTCTCTTGCAATACTGTTCGGCTACTGTTCCCACCCCTCCCTTGTTGCGTCATCTCTGTGCCAACTCTCTGCAAACTTTGACGATAGGGGCGCTTGACAGACATCCATTCCCCATATTGTTCTTCGACTGCAATTCCAGGTACACTCACCGCCGGGTGCTTCTCCTCCCTGTTCTTATTCAACTCCGGTGCCGGAATATCTTCAGCCATTGCCCCTGTTTCCATTGATCCTGCAACTACCGAGGAACTTCCAGTTTTCTCCACCTGAGGACAAGCATCTTTCCCATGTCCATACAAGCCACAATTAAAGCATATAGCACTGAGACCCTCATATTCAACTGTAAAGATCTTCTTGCTCAGCACAAAACGAGATTGAAGCTTCTTGTTCAAATCAACCTCAACATTGACCCTTGCAAATTTCCCCCTCTCAACAACTGCACTCGACGACTCTTTATTAGCTAGAGTATTTAAGTCCACCTTTAGGGCCTTACCAATCAAGTTACCTAGCTCAAGCATACAGTCCTCAGCGTACATTAGCAAAGGCAGGTTGGGGACCCTGACCTAGATTGCTACTTTTTGAATCTTGTTACAAAATGGGTTAAAGTTGGGGCTCCACCTCTGTATAGCAAGATAGTGACCTTGGATTATCCAAGGACCTTCAAAGAGCAGCCTAGCAGAAAGAGCTTTGTCTCCCGATCTGAAGATATAGTAGTTATTGAGTAAGTCAATAATTTCAAAGTTATCACTCCTCAACAAACCCCTAACTCTGTCCCTCATCATGTTTAAATTCGTTCTTTTTCCAAGGAGGGTGAGAATAAGAGCGTCCTTCCAAGGTTTGCAAAAAGCCTTTAGGCGTTCATCTGGAACATTAAGACTTGGCAGCGAGTCCATAATCTTCCTCTGTTCATCAGTCAAGGCAGGTGCTAATTCCTCCTCTTCCTTAATCCATTCCCTCAGTTGATCATCTAAGTCCCTGTCAAAATCAGAAAGTGTTTCACCAGTTATCTTTGCCTTGTAGGAGATTTGGATTTTCTTCATCGTGTTATTGCCCTTCCTCTCCTTCCCCTGCTTGGCTCCGTCTTCCATAAGATCAGCATCCTCCATTGCATGATCCTCTCGAGATATATTAGAGGATTTGACTTCTTACCCTACGTCTACCATACTAATGTCCAAAGGCATCCGTTTAATGTTCTTGCCCAGCAAATCTTCTTCCTCCTTCGATAATCCTCTATCACGTCCACCCCCATTATTGCCTTCTGATCCCGAATGCACACCCTTGTGATCTCTCCCACTCTCGCGCTCAAAGGCTCTCTCGCTCTCGCTCCCCATCACTCTGTTTTCTCCGAACTTTTATTTGTGAAGGTTTTATAGCATACCTAAAGAATGCTTTGGTTGCTCTAAGTACCCACACGAACTGGATCATAGAGATGGACACGGTTATATTACATAGCAATAACACAGAGAGTAGAGAAAAGTGTATGGAAGAAAGGGAGTGATTTTTCTACCAAATATGAAAAACTGCCTTTTTCCATCAGTGCTTTTTTTACTTATAGAGAAGACACACGAAGCAGTTTTTTCCAATTCAGAAGTTACATTCCACCCAATTAGGAATAACTATTCCCTCCGAATGATTCAGATTTTAATCTTTTTGGGGAATATTACCCATCACAATCCATATTCTTATCTATTTCATTTCTTCCCCAGGACATAGCTTAATCCATTAAGGGTGGACTATCCCATTTTCCAAAAATTTGATGTTCAACAAAATAGATTGATTGAAGAATTAGTCTAATCCACTTACTTGAAAGATTCATTATAACCATCACTACTTGCAATAATTGCGAGGATAAACTATCAAAAGCTTTTGAAAAATCTGGCTTGAGAGCAGATAGATTCTTTCTTCTGGCTTCAGAGATATGAGTTAGAGTCATGAGATTAGCTGCTAGTAGTACTATGTTGCCAGATTTGAGGCTATTGAGGGGAAAAAAAAGGCACAGTGATGAGGAGAAATGAGTTGCTGCAGAACAATTTTGAATTGGTTTCTGCCCTTTAGGGATTACTGTTAAAATTGTAGAATCATATCAAAAATGAGGTGAGCAGCCGTTTTTTGGGGAAAATTCCAGCATTGAAACCTTTTGGAGATCAAATAAATATTTTTTTTACAAAAAAATATAGGTAAGTTAGATACCGTGAACCTATCAAAGTTAAGATGTATCTCCAGACTTAAAAGGTACTTATATTTACGGATTACCTATCAATAAGATTTTTATATCGACAGTTAAATTTAAAGTCATGACCGAGTTAAATAGACTATGAAATTTTAGACAAGTCTATCCATCCATTTGGAGCCCCCATGTGGGGGTAGTTTGTGGTCGAAGTTGTTCTAAATTCTACAAAATGTGGGCCTCTTGTCCAGGCTTCCTGATTCTCTTATGAATCCTTTTGCGGCGTGGAATCATGAGATTATTAATTACACTCCTGATTCTTTCATCATTATGTCCTTCTCATGCGTTTAATTATATTACAATGTGAACTTTTTTGTACGAACTCGAACAATAAGAATTTAACATAATAATAATTAATAATTAAAGAAGCAAATGGACGGACCATCATTTAGTTTTTGAATTAACGATCTAATTATAAAATTAAAATATATAAATTTTAAAAGATGAAAATTTTTCATTTAAAATTCTTTAAATTATATTAATTTAATTAAAACCAGCAGGGCAACAATCCAGCCATCAAACCTTGAACCATTGTTTTGACCGGATTCAATGCCCACCTATTTCTAAAAACATTGGTGCAAAGTTAAGGCTCAAAGTAATCTGAATCTTTTCATGTATGAATTGAGCAGTAAATCATATCGGACCAATTTTGGATGCTTCATAGTTGTAAATAGCAGAAAGCTGCTTGATTCAGCCCCAGTGTAAAAAAAAAAATTATGATGGATTTTCCCATTTGAGAATTTGCATTTACTTGAGGTGGAACAAAACTGGGACTCAGCAAAACAAAAATTCACTCAATAGCTAGAATTGTGAAGAC
>JANTPZ010011278.1:0-47190 GCA_025593235.1 Vachellia pachyceras | reverse complement strand
TTTTTTTGATGCCATTGGCCTTCTGCTAAGGTTCTCTTCTTGTTCTTAACTATAAAACATCCTTGATTTATGCATTGAGTAATGAATTGATACTGCCATCCCTTGTTTTTCCCCAGAGGCAGGGTGGAAAAGAGTGAAGCTCTTGAGAACTTGGATCTCATTCTCTTATGTATTGATGAACTTGCTGATGGCGGGTATGGTATATATATTTGTTATTACTATTCTTTATGCTTCATGAGTACCTGCCAGTTTGATTGCAACAGTGAAGCTCTTGAAAATTGAACTTATTGCAACTTATCTAAGAAAGTTCTTGGTCGACCAAAGCATAGTTGGAGTATTAGAAACACAGGTAAGTGTTATTTTTGTAAGTTGAAATCAATATAACATGTGAATGGGCATAGTAGAAGTTTTTGTGGGCAAGTTATCTCTCCGTACCACAACTAAATAAAAATATGTGGAGAATATGCTGTTTCTAGGAAGCTGCTGAAGATTTGTTGGTTGACACTTGTCTCATTTTTTTCAGTTTACTAATTTTTTTCTCTTCAAGGCATCAGGACATCATGACATCAAAATAGTGATCTATAACAATGAAGGGGGAAGGAGACAGGGAGGGAGAAAAGGAAGGACTTTGAGGGATGCTCAGAATGAAGAGATGAATACGTTGATGATAATGATGATTGTATTGTTTGGAGCTCTTAACTTTTATCTGTATTTTTTTAAATTAAAGAATTTAATCATACATTAGAATGTGTTTTTGGGTCAATTGTGTAATTAAACAATATTTGTTTATGAAATATTTTTGTAAATGTGTAGTTGATTCATATTTAAAATCAGTGAAGCATTTAGTAATGGAATTGTCAAATCCACATAATTGTCCATTTAGTGATGGAATTGTCAAATTTAATGGTGTAATATAATCCATTTAACGAAGAAATTGTCAAATTTAGTGATGGAATATAACTCATTTAGCGATGGAATAGTCAAATTTAGCGATGGAATATAACTCATTTAGCGATGGAATTGTCAAATTTAGCGAGGGAATATAACCCATTTAGCGACGAAATTGTCAAATTTAGCGACGAAATATAATTTATTTAAAGATGGAATTGTCAAATTTAGCGACGGATCTTTCCGTCGCTAATTTAGCGACGAAAATATCCGTCGCTAATTTCCTCGCTAATTAACGACGGATTTAGCGAGGGAATTTTCCCTCGCTAATTTAGCGACGGAAATATCCGTCGCTAATTTCCTCACTAATTAGCGACGGAAAATTCCGTCGCTAATTAGCGAGGGAAAACTTCCGTCGCTAAAAAATCCGTCGCTAAATTTAGCGACCCTCGTTTTAGCGACGGACTTTTTCCGTCGCTAAATCTGGTTTTTCCGTCGCTAAATCTATTTTTTCCGTCGCTAAATCTGATTTTTCTAGTAGTGGCTTTACTGGAAATAAAGTAAATGCAAAAGGCCATGTATGAAAAACACTGATGAAAACTTGCTCCCCTTCATTAGTTTATAGCCTATGATCTGCTCGGCAATTTCAAGCTGTCATTCAAGCATTTCTGCATCCACGTAGGCGGAAGAGTGGTGTTCGACGAGCTGGAGAAGAATCTGGAACTTGAACTGGAACTGCACCGCGTCGAAGCTTCGAGAATGACGCTGCACAGATTTGGGAACACACCATCGAGCTCAATCTGGTACAAATTGGTATACACAAAAGTGAAAGGGAGAATGAGAAAAGGGAATAGGGTTTGGCAAATTGCATTTGAGAGCGGATTCAAGTGTAAAAGTGCGGATTTTAAATGACCCCAAGAAATGTGAAGCCATCGGCTACTAAGGAAGCTGCAAAAGTTGAAGGTGCCACTTCGGAATCAGATGCCAGCACAGAGGTACAGGCCTGATGGCGGTCGTCGGGGACGTGGCGAGTACGACGACTACTGTTGTGTTGTAGGGCTAGAGCTGCTGGTTTTAGGGTTCAGAAAGGGTAAGGAAGAATGGAATCGAGAAAAATAACAAGGCGGATTTACATATCACAATTTAGACAGGCGCGCTCAAAATTTAAAGAGGGAAATTGAAAAAAGAAAAACAACCCTCCAAAATTTAAAGAGGGAAATTCAAGTCGTCACTAATTTCATGCTAAAAGTGAATATGAATAACTCAATATTATAGTAAAAATTCTCTTCCCTAATTTGGAAAATTAAAGATGAATATAATATTCCTCACTAATTGGGTAATTTAGAGAGGAATATTCAAGTCGTCACTAATTTTTCTCGCTAATTAAAGAGGAATATAATATTCCTCACTAAATTCCTCGCTAATTGGGCATTTTAGAGAGGAATATCCAAGTTGTTGCTAATTTTCCTCGTTAATTTGGACATTGGAGAGGAATTTAATAGTCCTCGCTAATTGGGCATTTTAGAGAGAAATATACAAGTCGTCGCTAATTTTCCTCACTAATTTGGACATCAGAGAGGAATTTAATAGTCCTCGCTAAATTCCTTGCTAATTGGGTTATTTAGAGAGGAATTTCAAAGTCATCGCTAATTTTCTTTGCTAATATGTGATTTTTTAGTAGTGCTGTGATATGAGAGATCGATGTCGGATGGATGGTTTTAATTATTTGTTTACACAGTTATAATATATCTCACCTTGAGTTAACCTCAATCTACCCCACCAGTCGTTACGTATTTGATCTGGTCTTTTGAACTTTAGTTACATGTATACGATCGAACTCTCAACTCACAAGATTATTCACATAACTAAATTATAAGGTTATTGGCAAGACATATCTTAACCTACAGAAAAAAAAATAAAATATTCCCATGTATTTGGAATTTGAAGGCGTGATTTTATCTGAATTACATCACACTATGATCCATACATCAACTATTAGTTTACTTGTTAAGCAACTCCTATTAAAGGTTCAAAATGCATTTGCCCACAGCAATATATGTTTAGAACAGCATTTAAAAAAAAAGTCATTCAACCCCTAAACTAGCTTCTAGTCAAAATGAGTTTTTTTGTTGATTTTCAGCCTTCAATAGTCACTATGCAGTTGGACCTCTGAAAGGAGTTGTCCAACAAACACTTTTGTCTCATCCTCTCTTTTTTTTTGCCACAACCTTGGTGGTTTTTATAATTTTATTTTAAAATAAAATATCTCAATTTTATCTTTATTTAAATTTATATTTTTAAAAAACTCTTTCCTAGTGATAAAATAGTTCTCAATAATACATTAACTTTTCATTTTTATGATTTTAATTTAAATACCATGCGAATGTCTGCCCTTCCATTATTTTCTCTCTCACGCGTGTGAGGCATAAAATTCATTATGATAATTTAATTATCCATTTTATTATTTTTAAATTTTTATCTGTAATACATTAACATTTTAAAATTTTATAATTAGAAAGCACCATCAACTAGATGAAACGTTCTTCCCCTTCTTTCACCTTCCACCATAGGCGTCTCTCAAGCCAAGCTCTCTTGGGCTCACTTTAGGTGAGATCACATTAGCCATTGAAATAGGTGATGAGGCAGGCTTTGGTTAAATATACACGCACACACCTGAGCATATAATCGGATTTAAACCCTCAGTTTAGGCATTAAGACCTTGAACAAGGCTTCATGCTGCAAATCTTGAAGGCAATAAGTAGGATATTAAGAGACGGGAAAATAGGTTGAGCCTATTTTTTTTTAATTGGGTTTAGGAATTTCAAGCATTACTCATGTTGAACCAATGTGACACATAACGTAATTTGTTGTCTTTCCTTATGCTATCTTTGGCTGCGAATCTGTAGGAGCCATCCTTGATTACGAAATGATTAACTGCTCACTCTTTATTTGAGCTTCATTAATTTTAAATTCGTTTCTTGAACAATTTATTTATTTTTTTGTATTTATCAATTAATATTATAATAATATTATGTTGTTATAAGGTCGTGTTTGACTCTGTTTTTAACATTCTATTTTTAGAGTAGTCTTATAAAATTTCTTTTTGATAAGTTTAAAAAAGTCATATTTGAGAAAGAAAAAAGTATAAAAAAACTTGTTTGGAAGAATATAATCGTTCTAAATTAAAATGAACTTTGGCATGCATGGTATTTGTGTGTTTGACAAACACGCTGGGAAAATGAACATATAGATTTAAATTTTAGAAGATTTACATTTCTTTTAAATCCAGCTAAACGCTGTAGATTCTTGATGCATTTTCTTTTTCTTCAGTTAACCTGTCAGAATTTATTTTTTTCATGAATGGAGAGAAAACTCATTTGCACTTCATTACGTTTCCATTTTAACATCTAACATTTTTGTAAAATGTTGACTATAGACCTTTTTTCAGATGATAAGTTTTAAAATGTATTCTAATATCTTATTTATTTTTAATTGCTTTCTCAAACCGTCCTTAAAAATATGTTTGTGTCTAAATTATTTTATTTTAAATATAACGAGAAAATATATCTTTATCATATAATTTCATTTTAAATTATTTAATGATATTTATTTTTTTGGTGAAAGTGGGAACAACCTTCACTACCAGAAAAAAGTCACACAGGAAAATCTGTTACTAAGTGGATATTTTCCGTCACTAAAATGAGGGTTAGCGATGAAAATTGTCATTTAGCGATATATTTTTCGTCGTTAGATGGCATTTTTTGGTAGTGCTCACCCGATATCCGACCCTTGGGACCGACTAATACAGATTCGGGGGAACAGTTCTTAGTGGTTAGGCTCCAGCCCCCTCCCAATGGTCTTGCAGGGGATCGAACCTTAGTTCGATATACTAAACTCAACCCCAATCACCACTAAACCAGGATACTATTGGTTATTTAATGATATTATTACGTTAATACAATTTTTTATTATAACTTTTAATTCCGTTTTAGACTTGATACATTTTGACATAAGTTTAGTCATTCAACAACTTGCTTCTTTTTTCCTCCATTTTTTTCTCATGTCCATCCAAGTTAGAGATTTTCTTTTCGGTTGTCTCTTCTTTTTATTTTGGCTCTTTCATCTCAACTTTTATTCTCATCCAAACAAAGCCTAAATTTTGATCCAATGGTTAGAGAGTTAATTCATTTGAGTGTGCATATACCTGCAACAAAAATGAGCCGGCCAAGGATTGCTTCAAAACTTGTTCGCGCCGTGTAGTGTGTTTGTGTGTGTGAATCACATATTTAAGCTCTTAACTATGAAGAATTTACAAATCTGCAATGTGTTCTATGAAATGACAAACCCATCCCCCCTTTGGGACCCGCTTTCCAATTATTGGACCGGCGACTCTATGGGACCTACTTTCTTGTTGAACCGGTTAACCGGCTCCCATATGGGACCCACTTTCCACGAAGACAAATAGTTTCGAGAGTAATTTTACAAAATTCTAAGTAAGTATGTAAGGAGGATTTTATTTCAATTACGTGAAAGTGCTTTTAGTGAAAATTAAAGTGGCCTTAGAAGTGATTCTGCGTCAAAATGCTTTTAGTTTCATTCAACACTATCTCTTGTTCCCAATTGAAGGATATTAGATTTTGTACTAAATACAAAAAATATCAATCCGTGTTTCTTTTAAATTTATAACTTTTTCTTTAAAGTGTTTCTATTGATTATACATATTAAGATATTTCTATTCAATGATGGTTGCATTTAAAGAGGGCATTTTAGAAATATTGGCTCATTTTTTATAAAAAAATGATTCATATTTATTACAAATAACTAACTTCAATAATTTATTTTATGTTTATAAATTGATTATTCAACACTCTAAATCAAGAAATTAAGAGGAGGAGTATCTCGTTTTTAAAGAGAAATTGTTTGCATTTATATACTACTCCATTTGTCCTATCCCTATATATATATAAGAGATTTTTAAAAAAAATAAATGACCCCTTTAATTTCTCCTTATGAGGGACACAAATAACTTGTCTGAAAAATTATATTATTGTATTTCACATAACTTGTGGTAGTGTACATGGCGCCGGGTTACTCGGCCTCCACAGCGGAAAAAAAAAAACAAGAAGTGAACCTACCAGCTCCTGTTCCCCCTCGTGAGATTGTGGACAATTTTTTATTTCAATTTAAATTTATCTAATTAAACCTCCAGATCCCCTAGCCCTAGGTTTGGCTTCTTGCTGGTGCTGCCCTTTAACGAGTTTTTAAAACTTGTCTTGTCCACTTGTCTTGCTCCATTAATGTTTATATTAGTTTTTTAAACTTGCCTTGTCCTGTGTTCTCTGCCTCCATCACTTACCTCTCTTTCTGAGGCACTTACCTCTCTTTCTGTGTCTCTACCTTTTTGACCCCTCTTCCACGTGCCGTCAGACATGGAAATAACTAATGAGTTGGAATTGATTTTAACAGAGATAGAGATGGAGATGGATATGGAGATGGAGATGGATATAAATATGAAAAAAATATAGGGGCCAAAAAGCTAATTCCATGGAATTGAATACAATTCCATGGATTACATCATGAAAAATCATTTTCACCCATTTTGACTTTCATTTCCATTTCCAATTCCACCTCTCAATTCCACCATACCAAATAAAGGAAATGAATTCCATTTGCAATTCTATCACACCAATTCCACTGTACCAAACAAGGCATAGGTAACTAAAGACAGATCAAAATCTGCAAAATATCAAAAGGGTATAAAATAATATATGGGCTGTTTTTATTTATGCCTTCCAGTTCGACCTTTGCTATTATTATTATTATTATTATTATTATTATTATTAGCCCCACATTAATCTTGAACCCAAGGTGTCGTCGGTAGTGTTATTTTCAAATTAAAAATTTTGTTTACACGGGGAGAAGATACAAAACAAAATAAGGCAGTAATGTTCTGCTATCGGTACCAAAGAATGAATAAAAAAGGAGGGCAACTATGATGAGGGTAGAGTTGGGAATGCGGATCAATCCATCAACATCTCGTCGCCCAACGGTTTACGCCAACCAGCAATATATATTTAAAAAAATAATTTTTTCTTTTTTACATAGTTCTTCCCATAAGATTGCATAGCCACATGATTTTCTTCTCATTTCCATCAATAAATTTTTAATAATGATTTTTTAAGTTTTCTAAAAAATGTAAATATTAATATTGTGTTATAATTTAAAATATAGTATTAGAGAAAGTTGATATGAAAAAATAAAATACTTTATATTATTTCTTCCAACTTCCAAACGCATATTCAATAGTGTATTTCTGTAAATCAAAATAATCTCTTTTCCGTATTTATCTTGTAACCGTAAAAGGGCAAATATCTTAAACTCTCTCTTTGGGACCCACCTTGAGCTGGAGATTCTTAAACTCTCTCTTTCGGCCGTCAATTAGCGAATTGGGGAAAGCGACGGATTCCACTGCCCCCTACCTCGGAGAGTGGAGACCGCTTGCCCACAAATCAAAATCACGTAATTGATTGATTTGGTTAAAGAAATCTTTTAATCTTCATTAAAATAACATATATGTTAACAGTTACGCTTGGCAGCGACTGTTCATTTGGGAAGGTGGTAAAGAACTACTTTTACGTAAATTAATGTAAATATGTTCGGGAGATTATCTTGTTTTACGAAAAATACGTGCGTTTAGCTTTTCCAAACACTCTATTTAACAAGCTTACAATCGATTATAACCGCTGATTTTTTGCCATCTGAAATGGACGGCGCCATTTCAAAATCCATTTTTTTTTCAACCGGCTGTTTGAAAGTCACGCAATAAAATAGGAAGCGCGAATGTGGACCCTTGTATTTTTCCTCTCTATTAACACGCAAGAAAATGTGGTGAAATGGGAATTGTCAGTTCCTTTATGTTTTCTTGTTAATTAACTAATTTTTATGCAGATTCTCAGCTGTTCATTGAGACATTGCTAGGCACTTGCATTTTTTCTCTATCAAATTTTCTTATTATTTATATTTTTAATGCCCATCGTTATGTATAATATATCTTCTTGTTAATGAACATCAGCGAAGGTGAATTTAATTTGCATAAATTATTTAATTATTTTTATTTCTTTGATTCAATTCCCAGGCCAAAAGAATCCTCATCACGAACTTTATCATTAGCAGCATCACGTAATTATATCTTTTATTATTATAAATAAATAACATACATTATTTCAAAAAGCCATATATAGCACTGAATGAGCAAATGTCGGCTTACCAAAATAGCCCGAGATCGTGACTATGCCCATAATATATAAACTACCTCTCATTCTTTTTATTGGTTAGAAATAACTAAAACTACGTAAATTAATATGTCATTATATGTTGAGAGAATAAGTAATAAAAAGGATGAAATAAAATGCAAGGGAAAAAGGAAATAAACAACATTATTCCAAAATGTATAGTAAATTGAAAAGGAGTGTCTTTCTGGTCTGCATTTATATTACATGCTTCTTCTCTTTGTCCTCTCTCATAATCTTAAATGAATAGCGCTGTGCAAACAAATATATATTAATAGTATCTGATTACCGAAATGAGCCAAAAAAAATCATATTTAAAATCGTAACAACATCGCTCTGTCGTTATAGCAGTGTGGGCTATAAACCGAGACCGTGACTATGCCCATAATATATAAACTACCTCTCATTCTTTTTATTGGTTAGAAATAACTAAACTATGTAAATTATAAAATGTGTCCTTTTTTCTAATATGTCGTTATATGTTGAGAGGTAAATGAGACGAGAATAAGTAATAAAAAAAAGAGGATAAAATAGAATGCATGAAACAAAGGTAAGAAACAACATTCTTCCAAAATGTATAGTAAATTTTAAAGGAGTGTTTTCTTTCTGGTCTGCATTTATATTACATGCTTCTTCTCCTTTTCCTCTCTCTCTCTCTCTCTCTTAACAATCTTAAATGAATAGCGCTTCAAACAAATTCAATATATATTATCTAATTACCGAAATGAGGTAAAAAATCATATTTAAGCATACCCAAGTAATCATATATGAAGCACCAAAAAAACTTATAAGATCTCGAGTTGAGTTCATATAAATAAAGAGAAAATGCCTTTGAGACAGCTAATCACAATCAAGCCAAATAATACTCAAATCCGATCAATCAAATGGCCAAATAAAAAGAAAGAAAACAGATACTCTTCAAAATTACATAGAGGAAAGCATGCTCGCATATAGAGAATGGAGGAACCCCCGTTTTAACGTGGCTTACCGTTCCACCGTCAGGTCCGCAAGGGTTGGCTTCTTGCTGGTGCTTCCCTTGGATGGCTTCTTATCCTTCTTCTCCTCCTCCTCCTTCTTCTTCTTGTCATCATCATCATTACCATGAGAAGCAGGACCCGCATGATATCCAAGACTCTTTTTACCCTTTGAACCTCTAGAATCCATCCCTGCATACGAATCACGGTGGCGGTTTAGTTCAGAACGAGATAATTAAAAATGGGTAGGTGCTGAGACTCAAACAGAAGCTTTTAACAAAAGAAAGAAAGAAAGATGTTCTAACAAATGGAGTTGACAACATTTCCTTTAGTTAGTAAAGAGGTCCTTCCATCAAAACTCTAGAAAACAAAGGATCAAGTTGAAGAAAGAATGGAATATTACTTATTCAAATTCACTCCATGTCAGCCTCATAGATATGTCAAAACGAAGCGGAAACAAGAATTACGATCAAAAGAGTTGGCTTACATGACAGAGGAAATTTACCTGCTGGCGAAGCAACGCCTGAGAGGTTGATGATGTGTATACCAAAGTTTTAAGCTTACAATTTAGGATGTGTTTCCATCAGCGAAGGGGAGGCCAGTTATAAAGAATGGGGTGATGCGTATTTGCGGTTTAGTTTATCACATGAATCGTAATTGTTTGTGTCTGATAATTCTGTTAGAATAAAGAAATTTACGGATTCCGAAATATTTTACGGATTTTTTTATATGGTTTCATGGATTTTAAGATACTTTTTATAGATTTTAAGATAGTTTTATTTTAACTTATATATACCGTTGGGAAAAGTCAACTAGACAAGCACATTGTAAATCCACATGCATATTCGTCGCGCGCGCGTGCGTGTGTGAACTACAGTAGAGTTCAGTGATTGCGGGGGAGTGGTACGGTGACCTGTCGTATTCAATTAATTCCGTTTTCATAATAGGGAAAACAAACTTCCTCTTGTTCTTTTGTATCCAAAAAAAACAAACTTCCTCTTACTAAAAGACAAGGAATAGAGTCAGAGAAGCTTACATTGAAAATAAATATATCATTTATTTTACAAATATTGTTTTTTAATATCTCATGTTAAATAAATATTTTTAAAAAAATTTGTTTTAATATATAATTAATAATATATTTTTATGGGTATTACATGATATAGCATTATTCTTTAAAAAATACATTTGATTATTATATTTATGTAATGAATATTTAGAATAAGGAGCAAGGAAAAACATAAAAAATCTCAATAAAGGACAATTACGACAACATAATTTCCATTTAACTCAAACAGTTCTAAAACTTCACTGCAGTCTCTGGCAATCAAAATGAAGTTAACTCATGCGGTGAAAAGACTTTATAGTCCCTTTTATTAGCTTGTGTTCTTTTTAATCCCATATTTTTTTAGTTGTTCGTATATGCTAGTACTCTATTCTTTTTAGATTGAACTCCTTTAAATATAAAAAATAAGTAAAAAATCTCTGTTTAAAAATTTTATTGATTATAAAGATATGACATATTTTAATATATGTACCAGTATTGAAGCTGATGTCTTCTAATACGTTTTTATATACATGAACTGGTATTGGAATTTTATTCTCTCTTACAAATAAAATTTTTATATAAAACATGTTCCAAATACGTTTATAAACTTTAATTGAATCCTATGATCAGTTAAGAAATGCTGTTGAAATTAATTCAGAGTCCTAATTATTTTCAAAATTACAATAACATTCCTAGATTGCGAACTGTTAATTTCTAACATTAAACATTAAAGTTGGAAAATTATTGAATTTTAAAGCATAGTTAATGTCGTTTAAGGTTTTGCTTGATTTTTATGAAATATGTTAAAAATGAATTATGAATAGGAGCAAGAGAGTAGCTAGCACCTTTACCGTGTTTTTTTAATATTTCTCATTGTCACAAGGACCGCAAAAAAAGTGTGACTAGTAACATTTTTGTAAATAAAATCCATAACTTTTAACTTTCTAGGTCGATTGTTCAAGTGAGTAACGTGAAAACACTCGGTCATCACTTAATTACTAGCTCCCTTTTTAGTCTGCACGAGTCAGATTGGTGTGGAAACACTCTCGCACTTGTCTTTCATAATTCATACCCATCCATCTACATTTTATTCTTCTGTATAATATATACATGCTCATCACTTAATTACTAACTTCGATTCATATATACACGGAGCCATCTGCCATTAGTGTTAATATTCTTATTCTTAACAGTGGTTTTCTATGTAAAATTCATAAGAGAGATTCATGTATTTATAACTTTTATTCATGTTTGCTGTACGTTAAAATAGTAAGAATAATGTGAAATAGATCTTGGAAAAAGACAGGTGAATATTGATCTCACCAACACACACACATATAATAGAAGGTTCGGGAATGAAGATAGAGAAGGTACAAAGGAACCTGTAAGGTAATTGAAGGCCCAGATTGTACTGGGAATGCGAGCTGGTCCGCACGGGTTGACGGGTTGGGCGGGCTAGCCCCGCCACCAGCCCGCCAGGTGGCGGGTTGGGATTTCCCAACCCGCAGCCCGCGCAACTTTTTATTTTTTATAAAAAATAAAAAATAAATTGTTCTTTCTTTTTTTACCTAGTTTTTCTATAAGATTGTATATTTATTATATTCTCTTTCAAATTCTACGAATAAGTGTTCAATAATTTCCTAAAAATAGAATTTAATATTACTTTTTTCTTTGTAAAAAATATTAGGATGAACAAAAAGTAAAAAAAAAACATAAAACCTATATTTTTTTAAAAAAATAAAAAAGCGGTTTAGGCGGGCCCGTGGGTTCAAGGTGGAGGACTGAAATCAATCCGTCAATTTTAGTGGGCTGGGGCCCAACCCGCATTACCGGCTCTAATTGATGATGCTTCTTATAAACCTTGGAGGAGATAGATAATACGAGCATATGGGCTTCAAGAAATACAGGACTAAAACATACTGCTATTTATTCGTACGGATGGTATTGAGCCCAATAAAGCCCAGTTAACAAAACCCAAGGTTGTAAACTAACTGTAGTGCATGGCGTTAATTCGAATCTAGAAGTTCATGTGATTTATGCCATTTGAAAAGAAAAATTATATTCAAGTCTCGGGTAAAAATAATTATGGAAAAATTAATTTAGAGTTTCTTATAGTTTCTCTCGATTTTAAATCAATCCCTAGATTCTTTTTCCTTTTTTTTTGGATTCTTATAACTTCTAACCGTAGTTCGGTCAATCCCTTCCCTACCGTTAAAGCGTTGTCGCGTCTTGAACGGTTTTTTATTTTTGGTTTTAAAATGTAATTTTGAAAATAAAACGTGTTCGGCTAAAATGGGGTTGAGTTGATTTTTAACACTATTGCAAAACAGATTTTATTCATATTTGAAAACCATAAAAAAAGGTTTTGAGATTTTGATTTTCTAATTAACAAATATACTTGCTTGTTACGCCTCCACTGCTTACTCTACCTCATCGCTTTCATTTTCTCTAATCAACAAACATTCCCTTCCCCTGTTTCACGGCTTCAGTGACTTCTACCTAACCGCCTCCGTTTTATGTTCTTCCTGTGCTCCGTTAACGTTGCTCCTGTCCCAGTACGCAACATGTGCTCAGTCCTTGACACTGTTTCTTTTTCTTGTACACTGACTCTTCCCCCATTTTAGCCGTGTGATCAGTCCGTTGACGTGTGCTCTGTCCTTGACGTTACTATCAGTATTATTTTCTTTTTCCTAGTTTATGCATATTGACTGTTTTGTCAACGTTGCTCTTATCCCAATACGTAACTTGTGCTCAGCCGGTATTGTTTGTGTTTCTTCATCGACGCTGTTTGTGTTTCTCCTGTCCCAGTACGCTAACTGTTTCGTCGACTTCCTACCATGAAGGAGATCACGGTAAGCTTTCTTTTGTTCTTTCTTTGATATATTTTTCTAGTATTACTCAACTGCATGCGACGAACACGAGCGGTTTCGCTCCGGAGTCTTACTGCATGCTATGAACATGAGCTTTCTGTGTATCATTTAGATCCTCATGTGATTGGCAATAGGGAATAAACAAACAAGTTGAAGATTGTTTATTTGTTTACTGGGTCTTACTGCATTTAGATCATGGATCTTACTGCATTTAGATTGTTTATTTTTATATTTTACAATTATTTTATTTTATTTCCAATTATTTAATTTTTTATTATTTTTTATCATTTGAAACTCAAAACCAAAAACAAAAATTAGTTTCAATTTTTAAAAATTTTGAAACTTAAAACTCAATTATTCCAAACGGGGCCTGCCCTACCGTTAAAGCGTTGTCAAAATTTTCCATTAGAGAGCGCCACCAACTAGATGATGAGTTTGAAACATTCTTCTCTTTTCTCCTTCCGCCATAGGCGTCTCAAGACAAGCTCTCGGAAGAGTTTTATATCGATTTTTGTGAAATTGTTTTTTTACTTCTTTTTTTTTGTGTTTGACAAACACCCCCTTTCAAAGTGCATTAAAGAAAGATAGAGGAGGCTCATTGCTTCTAAAGATATTATGCTTGACAATAGGATTAATGTCTTGGGGTTTGTTTAGCCGTTTGAAAATAGCTTTTATGGAGTCCGAGGTAAAATATAGCTTTTGGAAAATAGATTTTGGGAAAATAACTTTTATAAATTCTGAGGTAAAACATATGTTTGAAAGGTGATTGGTTTGAAAAGTTATTGACTTTTATGAAGTTTTTTTTTTGATACAACTTTTATGAAGTTCAATGCAAAATGTAAGTATGAAAGAGGAAAGAGAAATGAAAAAAATAGGAAATAGAAAATTTAATAGGAGAGAGGATGTAATTTAACAAGAAAATAGTTTTTTCAAAACATATATTTCAAATTGAGGTTTTATATCTAAAGCAGTTTTTTTTTAAATTTTTGTACTTGAACAAACTTAAATTCTAAGTCAAAACCTATGTTCTGTAACTGAGATCCAAATATGCTCTTAGACATGTGATGGGAAGTGATGAAATTTATAAAATAGTAGAGAAAAGAGGCGATGTTGAAGCAAGGAAAATGAACATATAGATTTAAATGTTAGAAGACTTACATTTCTTTTAAATCCAGTAAAATGTTGTAGATATATTGATGCATTTTCTTTTCTTCAGTTAAAATGTTGTAGATGTATGCCCATAGAGAGAGGGTGGGCCATGTGTACACGTTAGCCCAGATTTACAATGGACTAACTAAATCTTAACTGAAAAAACCCAATCACAATTGGGCCTAATATCAGAACGGACTGTATCACCACCCTCTTTGGATTTTTTTTTTGAAGACACCGAACGACTTTCCGTACGTAGCAGAACTTGTAGCAGTGACGGACGATGTCATCAACCCCTGCTTACTCGGTACAAAATGAAGGTGGCAAGAAAATTGGAAAATAACTTTTTCCATATTTAAGTTAGATGGGAAAAAAAGTGCAAGAGAGAAATGAGGTGTGTCCGACTTCTCTCTCGTGTAAGGAGAGAAAACCCATTTGCACTTCAACACGTTTCCATTTGATTCACTTGCTCATTTTCTTTCTTCCATTTTTTCTCACGTCCATCTAAGCTAAAGATTTTCGTTTTCTTTTCTTGTTCTCTTCATTTTGTCTCTTTCATCTCAACTTTTCTTTCCATTCAAATAGAGTAAAAATGTTGAAACGATGGTCATGGCGTTAATTCATTTGAGTGTGCATATAACTGCAACAAAAGTGAGCCGGCCGAGGATTGCTTCAAAACTTGTTCGCACCGGCAACCTAAAACAACTGACAACTTTGTAGTGTGCGTATGTGGGTCTGTGAATCACATATTTAAACTCTTAACTATAAAGAATTTACAAATATGCAATAATGTGTTCCATAGAGTTTCAAACTAGTACTGGGAAACGGGCTGACCCACGGCGTATCAGCCCGCGGGTTGGATGAGGTTGGGCTACCAATTTGGCAACCCGAACCCCGTCAACCCGCCATTTTTTTTACTTTTTTTTTAAATTATTATTTTCTCTTTTAGCCTTTTTCCCCTTTCTTTATTACCTGTACGCTTACGCCTTATTTCAAATGATAAACACCACAATATGAAGTTGACAGTAGAAAAGCCTTGAGGCAGAGAACAACACCCCCAAGGCAATAATACAGGCACCAAAGGTCAGACCTTTTTTATAGAAGTTATTGTGTGAATCAAGAAATTGTGTAGGCAAACGAGTACTCGCACATCCTCCTTCACTTTCAATATGTCCACAAAGCCATAAAAAACATTTAAATAACAAGAGATTCATTTTAATAAAGTTCATATTGGCCTCATTTGTCAGAAGTGCGGAGATAAAAAGCTTCAATGTGAATCAGCATGAGCCAAGGAAGCCGCTGCAAAAAAGGGTTTTGATGGTTCTATTGAAAAAACACAAAGAAGAATCAGAGAAATGAAATTCGAAGACAGGAAGCAAAGCAAAGCTACTGAGCGATGCAAGTTGAAGAAAGAAAGCAAAGCAAAGCGTCGCCGTCAAATCAGAATATACATAAAGAAATGCAACAACTGAACGATTCCTACCAAAGCAAACCAAATGAAGAGATCGGCTGGATGACAGATCACAGTAAAATCCTGAGCTCACGGCCTTACCTCGACGGCGATTATGCGGTGGTCATAGAGTGGATGACAAATCAGCTGTGATGGCTCAACAAAAACAAAGGTGCGACGGTGCGGATCAGTTGCGATGGCTCGATAGCTCAACAAAAATGGAGTGAGAAGACGGTCGACAACCACCAAATCTCGTTGCGTCTTCAGATTTTGGGAGAGGAGAAGAAGATGACTGGGTCTATGGCGCTATCGGCGACTCAACTGAGTGTGAGATAGAGAGCGTTGAGCGACTGAGGTGAGAGTGAGGGAGTGACTAGTGAGCCAGTGTGACATGAGGTGTCAGTCTGTCTAGCCTCTCAGAGTCTCAGCCTTAGGGTCCTTTTTTAATTTTCTTTTAAAAACGGGCTAACCCGTTAGCCCATGAGTTAGCCCATATTAACTCGTGGAAAATTTGGTCATGACCTATGTGGCTTGACTTTTTATGAGCAGCCCAAACTCATATGAGCCTATAGGTTGGATGGCTTAACCCGCGGGTTCAACCCATATTCCCGGTGCTATTCCAAACCCATCTCCCTTTTGGAGCCTACTTTCCAGTTGAACCAGTTAACCGGCTTTCCTATGGGGACCACTTACCTGTTGAGTCGGTTAACTGACTCACCTATGGGACCCACTTTTCATGGAAAGAAATAGTTGATTCGTTTAGTTTTTCGAGAGTGATTTTACATAATTTTAAGTACGTATGTCAAACTTTGATAAAAAAAAGTATGTCACATAAGTTTTGTCTCGATTTATGTAAAGTGTTTTTAGTGAAAGTTAATAGTCTGTTTGGAAAGGTGATGGAGAAATGCTTTTAGGGTTTACGATGTAAATAAGTTAAGGAGAATATCTCAATTTACAGTAAATATTTATGAACGTCTATTTGAGGAGCTCAAACGCTTTATTGAAGGTGGTTTTAAAAGTGATGAAACTTAGCACTACCTCTTATTCCTAATGGAATGATATTGGATTTTGTACCAAATACAATGAAATATAGATCCATTTTTCTTTTAAATTTATAAAGTTTTCTTTAAAGTGTATTATACATATAAAGATATTTCTATTCAATGATGGTTATAATTTAAGAGGGCATTTTAGAAATATTGGCTCATTTTTATAATAAAATGACTCTTGTTTATTACAAATAATTAACTTAAATAATTTATTTTATATTTATAAATTAATTATTTAATCCTCTAAATCAAGAAATTAAGAAGAGGGAGTATCTCGTTTTTAAAGAGAAATTGTTTGCATTTATATATTCTACTCCATTGGTCCATCCCTATATATGTGTGTGTCTGTATATGAAAGAGATTTTTTTTTTTTAAATGAATGGCCTCTTTCTCTTTATAAGGGAAACACATAACTTGTCTGAAAATTTTATTATTATATTTCATTTTTATACATATTATTATTGATTAATCTTACTAATCACTACATTAATCATCTCATACACTTATTAATCAATGACTTAGGTATTATTTTTAGTCATTATTACCATCATTTTAACTCAAGTTGAATTTTCATATCACAAATGTATTTTTTTTAAAAGCCAAAATTGAGTTCACGAAGGGCATCATTTTTTAAATACCCATTATGAGTTGATTTTTATCCCGAATTTGGATCTTATCTTTAATTTTTATCGATTCACTTTCAAATAATTTATATTGAAACCCGCCAACAATAATTAATTTTTATACCTATTATTATTATTATTATTATTGATTACTCTTGATCACTAATCACTACATTAATCAGCTCATACACTTATTAATCAATGACTTAGGTATTAATTTGAGTCATTATTACCATCATTTTAACTCAAGTTGAATTTTCATATCACAAATGTATTTTTATAAAATAAAATTGAGTTCACAAGGGCATGATTTTTTAAATACTCATTCGGTACTTAATGGACTTAATCAATGAGTTGTATTGTATCCAGAATTTGGATCTTATCTCTAATTTGTATCGATTCACTTTTAAATTATTTACATTGAAACCCCTCAATAATAAATAAGTAAAGAAGAGAACGATAGAATTAAAAAAAAAAAAGATAATTGGAGTGTATTGAAAAAATATGTCATATTAACAAATTTAATCAACATATTTAAATTAAATGAATCAGTTAAGCAAATTGTTAGGATAAATGTTAAAGAAGTGATCAGTTAGACTATTTGAATTAGTTTTTTAAACGATTTTATACAATTCAAAGGAAGTATGTGACGTGTGTTTTATCTTAATTTATATAAAAATAATTTTTTAATTGATTATTTTTTTGGGTACCAAAATTTTAGGAAAGGGGTTGGGTTCACCCACGATTCAAGGGCAGGGCACCTAACTCATGATTCATTGGAGCCTATTCCTGCAGGCACTGGAGCATGTCAAGCAAGCCCTTTAGTTCTCGCTACACAAGTAGGTTAACTCAGCTTCACTAAGCTGTAGTGATACCTCCCCAAACGCTGCGACTGGAGCCACAACAAAGTAACACTCCCTAGGATTGAACCCTCTCCCTTCGTGATATCGCTACGGGGCACAGCGCCGGGCTTCAAATCCATCGGATGTCAAGAGCTAATGGGGTCGGTGTCACCTGGTTGGGGGTACATGGCATCGCGATCATGGCTCGACACGTCATCCTCCGTCCAAAAGCAACAATCAGTAGAAATTAAAGTACAATATCTGGAAACACTTCTGGAAACCTGCTTCTGACAGTTTCTTTTATGTGAAATCTGCTTATCTTTTTTTGTTTGCAGGGAATCAGCTAGACCGTGGAGACCCACTCTGGAGGAGGATATGGAAATGGCCGGTTCCGGAGAAGATCAAGAGTTTCTTGTGGCTCTTTGCACACGGAAGAATCCATACAGCACATCTGCGAGCCAGATAGGGCCTGGGGGAGTCGGCAGCATGTCCTTTTGTGTGTAATCTATAAGAAACACCCATGCACATGCTTCGTGATTGTGTCAATGCTCGGGAGCGGTGGCGATCATTAGTTATCCCCTCCTTGTGGGAGGAGTTTTACTCTCTACAGGGTTTGGATTGGCTAAAGTGGAACGAGTTAATGAAGGCAAGAAGGCATTTTACTCAGAAAATCCGATGGCGCACCTTATTTGGTTATACTTATTGGGATATATGGGTTGATAGGTGTAAAAGGGTTTTTGGAGAAGGGGATCAGATTGACAACTCGAGTGCTCAATCAACTTTCTTCAGGGCTTGTGGAGACTATTCTGTTTTATCTCATTGTAGTTTCTATGCAGGCCACTGCAGGGAACAACCTAAAGGTGTCACCGTTAGGCCTAGTTTCTGTAAATTGGAGGTTGATGGATCTGTCCTCAGATTAGGACGCAGTGGATGTGGTGGTGTTCTTCGGGATGATGATAACAGATGCGTGTGCGGTTTCAGCTGCAAACTTTCTAGTGTGCCTCTAGCTATTGCAGAACTTATTGCCATGATACACGGTATGAATTTTTGTTGGCAATGAGATTACAGGAATGTTATAGTCTCCACAGACTGTATTGAGACTATTTATCTAGCGACTCGAAGCTGTGGGAATTGTCACCATTTTAAAAATATTATTGATGAAGCTAGGATGGTCATTTCTAGAG
The DNA here is from genome assembly GCA_025593235.1 of Vachellia pachyceras. Lineage (NCBI taxonomy): Eukaryota > Viridiplantae > Streptophyta > Magnoliopsida > Fabales > Fabaceae > Vachellia > Vachellia pachyceras. Next base: position 27,824 of record JANTPZ010011278.1, on the reverse strand, counting down.
ATTGGAACATTGTGTTTCAACATGTTCCAAGGGACCGTAATATAGTTGCGGATGGATTAACTAAGATGACCCATGGTTTAGATGGTAATTTTTGTTTCTTTGACCAAGCTCCACATAGCTGCTTCATATGGTGGACGATAGGGTCTCTTGGACCCCTATTAACTAGTTGTATTGCTGTTTTTTTGTTATGAGCATCAGTTTAATTCAAAAAAAGAGAGTACAATATCTCAGCCGACCAAATGGAGGTATCACGTGGCTAGTCACGAAATGTAGACCCCACTTTGACCTTGATATTCATCTTACTCCTCTACGGTCAATCAGCGAATTAGGGAAGTGGTGGGTTCCACTTCCACCTACCTCAGCCTCAGACCCCGCTTGCCAACAAAAAAAAAAAGTAGTACTTTGTTGTAACTGGGACTTTTTGCTTATATTAGAATTAACATATTCTTTCCTGTACGAAGGAGAAGCAACGGTCTGTAGAAATTAAAGTATACAGTACAATACTTAGCTGACCAAATGAGAGGCATCACGTGGCTAGTCACGAAAGATAGACGGAAAGATGCCATGCATGCAAATATCTTAAACTTTCTTTGGGACCCACCTTGAGCTGTATATTCTGTGACGTCATTAAAATAACAGAAAATAATTGGTTGGCGTCATGATCGTTGACCATCGGTGATGGATGGCGCCACTTCAAACTATTTTTTTTTCAGGCGGCTGTTTGAAATTAATCACGCATTAATGTCCTCTTATTGTCATGCAATAAAATAGGAAATGCCTCTTTAATAATAACGAATAGTATTCTTTTTAATTAAATTAAGAATTTACCATATATAATTAAAAGCGATTATACGGAAGGGTTAAAGTGCAACTCTCCCTAATAAATTTTAAAATACATTAAGAGGGGTATTTAAATTATTTTTAATAAAATTAAGAATTTACCATATATAATTAATCATAAATTTAATCTAAACTGTAATTGTTGTTGGTAAGTGATGGTAACTCACCACGTGGGCGCTCTCATGCAAGAACATCCCTTTCGGGCAACTTAATTGCACGTACGTGGTGACATCTTGTAGTGACTTTACATCCCCCCACCCCAATCCTATTTTTACAAATAAATAAATATTTGTGTTGTGAAACGGATTTATAGTCCCTTTTGTTAACTTATGTTCGTTTTAATCCCATATTTTCAGTTGTTCGTATTCGAATGTGGACCCTTGTATTTTTACAGAAAATGTGGAGAACTGGGAATTGTCAATTCCTTTATGTTTTCTTGTTAATTAAGTGATTTTTACGCAGATTTTAAGTTGTTCATTGACACATAGCTAGGAGCATGCATTTTTGTCTCTATACGAATTTGTTAATATATAAATTTTGTTAATTCTCATCATTATGTATAATATATCTTCTTGTTAATGAAAATATGGTAATCAGCGCAGATGAATTTAATTTTCATGCATTATTTAATTACTTTTATTTCTCTGATTCAATTCCTAGGCTGAAAGAATCCTCACCAACTTTATCATTAGTAGTAGCATTACGTAATTCTATCTTTTATTATTATAAATAAATAACACACATTATTCCAAAAAAGGGTCAATGTTTATATTTCCTAAATGTTTTTATCAGAATCAATGTTGTCTTGTAAATTTTAGGGGTTTAATATAATTGTGAAAACTTCAAATCGGAACAATATCACTCTATTGTTATTCAAAATCAATTTAATCGTTAACTGAGTAAATATATTATAAAGTTGACAAGTCCACGTACCATCCATATGTTTTTTAAAAAAATTATGTCAAAATAAAAAAAAGTAAGAGAATTTTTTTTTTCATATAAAATAAAAGCCATTTATAACACTGAATGAGCAAATGTCGGCTTGCCGAAATAGCAGTGTATGTGGGCTATAAACCGAGTCCGTGACTATGCCCATAATATATAAACTACCTCATTATTTTATTGGTCAGAAATAACTAAACTATGTAAATTAAAAAATGTGTCCTTTTTCCTAATACGTGGTTATATGTTGAGAGGTAAATGAGACGAGAATAAGTAATAAAAAGGATGAAATAAAATGCATGAGACAAAGGTAAGAAACAACATTCTTCCAAAATATATAGTAAATTGAAAAGGAGTGTTTTTTTTCTGGTCTGCATTTATATCAAATGCATCTTCTCTTTTTCCTCTCTCATAACAATCTTAAATGAATAGCGCTGCAAACAAATATCAATATTATCTAATTACCGAAGTCAGGCAATTTAAGCACACCCAAGTAATCAATCATATATGAAGCGCAAAAAAACTTATAAGATCTCGACTTGAGTTCATATAAATATAGATAAAGAGAAAATGCCTTTAAGAGAACTACTCACAATCAGATCAAACAATACTCAAATCCGACCAATCAAATAGTGAAATAAAAAGAAAGAAAACAGATCATCTTCAAAATTACATTAAGGAAAACAAGCTTGCATATAGTTACAAGGCAGAGCAGGCTGATGAGAACGGAGGAACCCCTTTCAACTTACTCTGGGCGAGGTGCCGTCAGGTCCGCAAGGGTTGGCTTATTGCTGGTGCCGCCACCACCCCCCCCAGCACCTCCCCTACCTCCACCTCCCCCACCTCCATCGCCACCATTAGAAGCATAACCCGCATGATGTCCAAGACACTGCTGGCCCTTTCGATATGAAGAACTCATCCCTGCAATACCAATTCACTCACTTGATTAGAAATGAAAGAATATTAATATTTGATGGCAAAAAAAAAAAGAATATTAATATTTAACACAACACGTGTGTGTGTGTGTGGCTTGGAAGTTGAACAAAAATTAAACGAAGAATGTAAAATAAAGAGTTATAGAGAGAGAGACAGAGGGAGCCATAGAGAGAGTTAAGAAACAGAGGGAGCCAGAGAGAGAGAGAGATGAAACACTAGGCTCTGCGGCTGAAGATGGGTTCAGCATTGGAGCAGAGCCATCGGTTTCTTCCACGGCCCCCACCTGAATCACCACCATTAGAAGCACAACCCGCATGATGTCCGAGACACTTTTGGCCCTTTGGATTTGAAGAACTCATCCCTGCAATACCAATTCACTCACTTGATTAGAAATGAAAGAATATTAGTATTTAACACAACATGTGTGTGTGTGTGGGGCCTGGAAGTTGAACAATAATTAAACCAAGAATGTAAATAAAGCGTTATATATAGAGAGAGATAGACAGCGGGAGCCATACAGAGAGAGAGAGTTAAGAGACAAAGGGAGACAAAGGGGGGGGGGGAGATGAAACATTAGGGTCTGCGGTTGAAGATTGGGTCAGCATCGAAGCAGGACTATCGGTTTCTTACGGTAGTGAAAGAATGGTGAAACTGAATGGGTGAGGAATGATGGAAAAGTTAGAAGAGACCAAGGGAAGTCTCGGAAGAAGGAGATGGACTTTAGGAGTTGTAGTGACTGTGAAGAAGAAGTAACTTATGACTCTTGAAAAAGAAAAAGAAAAAAGGAAATGAGGAAGCCGATGATGGGAATTGTTTTGCAGAATGATTATTCTGCCCACTCATTCATTGACCAGCTATTGCCTGATATGTCGTCTCCAATCCTCACCTCATCTCTCTGCCATCCGAACGAGGTGAAGATTGAAGTGAGTGACGCCACTGAGTGCCCGAGGCGGTGGCTGTTCAAGTCCTATGTCAAAACAAAGCAGAAACGAGAATTCCCAAATATATATATGATGAAGAATGGAAGAAAGGAGAAATTTCAGCACTGAACCGGTGACATTTACCTGCAGGGCAAGGAACGCCGGCGGACGATTGGTTCTGAGCTTTTTCACGCCAATGAGCTAAAACAGCTGAGAATTTTGTAATGTGTGATATGAAGCAGCACTCCGAAGCGCAAGCGTTACATGAGGAGGCGATGAGGGCTTATCACCATCACGAAAGCACGTGCAGGTTGGCGATGAGGGCTTATGTTTGAACAAGATGTTTTTATTTTCACATTTTTTATATTTTATGGGGTAGTTGATTGATAAGGAAACAAATTTAATATAAAAAAGTAACACTACTTATATATTTATAGGTGGAAAACAATCAAACAAATTTGACCTGAAAAAAGAGAATAAAGTTTGATCAAAATAAAAACAGAGATGGAAATAAAAAAAAGATACAATTCACTTCTTTACACATACCAAAAATAACCATGAAGCTGCATCTCGTGAATTAAGAATGTTAAGGTGGATATGAATTGAAGCATGCATACTCATTGTAGATTGGAGGGGCGTGGTGACATATAGACTAGAGCAGATATCATTTTTACCCTCACAGTAAACTTTTGACATTCTAGGTCGAGAATTTGCCGTAATCGTCCACAAGTGCACAGATGAAAGGCAGCAGAAGGAAAGGGTTGTCTTGCTGTAAGCATCACTTCACGTAACGTGGCCCATGTGACTCCTTAATCAGGGAAAGCATTGGACCCCTTTCTCCTTTTGTATTTTTGCATTGGACTGTTGACTTGAAATGTAAAATCTTGAGAGATTGGAATACTGTGTCTGTGTGTGTGTATTCAATTACAATATATCCTATATTGTAACTGACCGCTGTCAAAATCGGCGGCCCAGAAGGGCACAGTCAAGGGTCCGACTGACTTCAATTGTCCAACCGCTTGAGCGACTAACGGAGGAGATAGCATGTGGATAATACAGCTATTGGGCTTGTTTGGTTAGTCCGTTGGGAGAACGGACACAGATTCCAAAATAAACATATGAGAGGAATTTTGTCTCGGTAAGGCAGGAATGTCTTTTGGATGCCCAAACGGGTTATCCAAACAAGCCTATTGTCAAATTAAAGTCTGAGTCTAAAGTTTGTTAATCTCTAGGATGTCACATCATTTTAATGTATTTTCCTTAAGTTTCTATACACTTTTGGTACTCTTGCACATATTTTGAATACTCAAATTTATAGGAAAACGTGTACAATGCTCTTGGTTGTAAATTATCGTTTAATTGTGTATATTTTAGCTTTTATCCTTGCTAGTTATAAGTTTATAAAGTTTATTATTTTGCAAGGTATATTTTGGTAGAAGAATTTATGTTTCAAACCATTTGGAAATACCTTGAAAATATTTGGAGACCAAATTTTATCTAAAAACATGTTAGGAAAATCAAAGAGGAAGAAATGGAGGTCAAATCATGGATACTTCACAAGAGTTGGAGGTAGAAGAGCTTATTTTGAAAGGCAAAAAGGAGGTGTCGCACACTTAATCATTATTGCAGTGTACTTCCAAACAAATGCAAGCTCCGCCACAATCAGCCGCTGACAGTAAAATGCATCGCACCAGTAAAGTGGGAAAATCAAGGGTTTCAAAGATTTTAATGCCACAACTCGTCTTTGGCTGCCATTCTGAACTTCTTCGGAGCATTTTGGAGCTTAGGACTGCTAGGGTTTGGTCCCTCGAGTGGAGATTCAGCCAAGAGTTGAAAATTTAAAAAGATTTGAGCTTCTACTCTTGATTCTTCTTTTCCATCTTCCATTCCTCTATCATGTTCCATGATTGTGCTGCTTTATATGTATTTTTCTATCTGCCCCTCTATCGGAAACCAGTGGCCTCCTCTCCCATACAATTACACATACTCTTGCACTTTCAAAAGTAGATCCAAATAAATACACTGGTTCTCCGCTAATAAACATGAACAACAAAAAATGGAACTCAGTTTCAACATATAATATTTGCACTGCCACTGCAAATGTCTTATATTAAATAATCTCGCATTTATGAAAGGGTAAGCATGTTTATGTAGATAAATTTATCTCAAATCTTTCTTCTGCTGGCCACTTATTTGCTTCTGCATAGTAAGGGAAGTACAGGAGGCAATCCATGACATGAATAACCAAAACGAAGGGTAAAAAAAAACCTCAAATAGGCAAAAGACGATCGTTTGAAATCCAAACTAGACAACAAGGCATCACAGTTTGCCAAGGAATTATGGTTATTCCTTGGGTAAAGCCTTGAAATAGAACTAGAATTCCAAAGCTTGGGTATAATTTTATTTTTGTGTAGTGGATGGCATATCGGTTTCACATATGAACAATGTTTATTATTTTTTTGGTGAAAATATAAACAATGTTCAAGGTACAATTTTTGACTTCTATAATACAATTTCCAACAATTCCCACCAATCCCCAAAAAGTTCATATAAACAAAAATCTTGAATATCTTGACGCGTAATTGTCATTAGCCCCTCAAGTGAAGAAAAATACTCAGAGTCGTGATTCAGTCTCAACATTGGCATTGTGTGAAATCGGGCCATGTGAATGCCAAGGTTCAATGCGCAAAAGACTACGCCTTTATGGATTTTGCAACATGTATCACAGAGCCGTGCACCAATAAAAAAATGTAACCATATTATTTTTTCTACTAACAAAGTTCAATTCTAATTTTTAAAAAAGTCATTTTTTGCCAACAATTTAAAAAAAAGTCATTAGAGTTTTTCAGCAAATAATATGCATATACAATTCTAAGTTCAATTCTAATTTTAAAAAAAGTCATTTTTTGCCAACAATTTAAAAAAAAAAAGTCATTACAGTTTTTCAGCAAATAATATGCATATACAATTTCCATAAATTAAAAGATCTAATAGAACTATGTCTTAACAAGGCCAAACAGAGATCCTTAATCTCAGTCATCTTAACTAGGCCCCAACCGCACATATTCCAGAACCAAACAAACTGTGTCTGCAACATCAGCATTTGCCAACTCATTCTTACCTAACTCACCACACTCTTCCCTTTAACTCATCCACTCCAGCATTAATTTCCATTTATTTATTAATCATATATTTAAGCATTCATAAGTTCACAGCTGTAAGTAAGGCGACTCATTTTTTTCTTAAAATCAGCACCATGCATGAAGGTTTTATCTACTTTCATGCTATTAAAATGATAATTTACTAAATAATATTAACAAAATTATAATAATAATAAATATATATAAATATATTTATATTAAACATATATAAATTAAATATTAGATTATACCTTTTACACCTCATGGATTTCCAACCCGTGTAAAAGTATAAGTATTATAGTAATAAAACATAATATAATTATACTAAAAATATATTATATAATTATATAAATATAATATTAAAATATTATTATATATAATATATCAATATATTAATTTTTAATATATAATATATTATAGGGTTTATTATGCCTTCCAGTCGGATGGAAAAACATTCATTTGAATGGAAGTTTAAATTTTTTTTTGAATTTAAAAATACTTTTTAGACACCATGCGGTCTAAAATGTATACCTTTTAGACCGCACGAAATACTGTGTGGTCTAAAAAGTATTTTTTAATAATATATATATATATATATGTTATTAAATAAATTTTAATAAATCATATAATATATTTTTATAAGATATGTACATATATTTATAACATTAAATAATAAACTTTAATAAATCTTATAATATAAAATAAATCTTGTATCATTAAAAATTTATATAATATTTATTTTAAATATATTTATTTATTTTTAATTATATACATCACTAAATAAATTTTAATATTTTAAAATGTTTTCAATATATTATAATTATTATATTTTATTTTTATTTAATATATGCTTTTTAATAATATAAAATCCATATATTAATATATTATATAAATATATAATATATTAATATATTGCTTCTATTTGAATGGAAGCAACTTCCGTTTGAAAGGAAGTGAAATTTTTTTTAAAAAAATTACTTTTTAGATGGCATGGATTTCCGTGGGTCTAAAAAGTATATTGGTTTTGAATGTATATATGCTTCAGTCGAATGAAAACAAAGTCCGTTATAAATCTATTGGTTCAAATGAAAAATTCTCGTTTTACAAACTTCTAGGGTGAATCTGATCCTTAAAAAACTTCAGGATACATAGTACTCCAACAAATATACTTCTGTGGGAAAAATGCTATTTAACCTTAAATTAAATATCAAAACTGACACATATATTAATATTAATATTATATGTAATATTATTTTCATTTCGAATTTATATATATAATTCAAAAACCCTACATTTAAATGTTACATTTATTGAATCTCAGACACATCTTAGATTCAATGAATTTGGACATTAAAGCATGTGTTGAGTTTGTTCTTGTGTGTGACCTTGCAGGCCTACATAAAGTTGGTAGTGAGCTAAACTGAGCATTATCCCACAAGTCGCAAGTGGCCTCTAGCAAGACATTATGTAACATCCAAATTTTTTTAAAAAAATTAGCATTAGAAAATATTATTTTATGATCATTGAAATTTATTATCATGTATTTAAGTAATATGGTTTTGCTTAAATATGATTATTGAAAATTAAAATAAACTATAATATAATTAAATAGTTAAATGGCAAAAAAAACAAAAGAAAAAAAATAAATAAATAAAGAAAATGGGGTCATTTTCGTAATATTACAATCATTTGGGTCATATTTGGTAATTTCAGCGAAAATCCTTTTAAAATAGTGAAAGCACCAGTTTTCTCTTTCCTCCCGGCGCGTTTTCGTTCTTTCTCTATGTCGTTCGCCATTGTTGCGCAGAGTTAAATCTTTGAGGGTTATTTTGGTAACTAAAATTATCTCTAATAACTAAACTTCTTTTATAAAAGTTGTTCTATGAATTTTTCTCTTTCATATGATAGTAATTTTGTCCTGATCAGACGAAACTTTTAGAGTTAGAGTTTTGAGAAGTTTTGAGCTTGGAGGAAGCTGGGATAGCCATCTACCATTGGCGGAGTTTGCATACAACAATAGCTATTGTTTAAGCATTCAGATGGCACCTTTTGAGGCACTACATGGCAGGAAGTGCAGATCACCTCTTTACTGGACTGAGATGAGTGAGAGGATCATTGTGGGTCCCGATTATGTTGATGAGACCACGAGAAAAATTGAGGTGATCAGGCAGAAACTGCTAACAGTTCAGAGTCGCCAAAAGAGTTATGCAGATAGGCGGCGTAGACCTTTGAAATTTTAAGTAGATGACCACGTGTTTCTCAAGGTTTCGTCGATAACTGGAATAGGCAGATCTATTAAAGCCAAGAAGTTAACTCCTCAATACATTGGTCCTTATGAGATTTTGGAGCAAATTGGACTAGTTGCTTACAGAATTGCTTTGCCGCCACATTTGTTAGGTGTACACAATGTGTTTCATGTGTTGCAGCTCAAGAAGTACAATCCAGATCATTCGCATGTGATCGAGCCTAAAGAGATTGAGTTGAGAGAGAACTTGACTTACATGGTTGAGCCAGAGAGAATATTGGATGTGAAGGATAAACAATTACGAAATAGATCAATACGACTTCTGAAAGTCTATTGGAAGGGGATGTCACCTGGTGATGCTACCTGGAAAACTGAAGAGCGTATGCAGCGTGACTTTCCTAACTTGTTCACTTAGGTAAGTTTGTGCATTGTGATAGGATTAATCTCTACGTTGTTTATTTTGTATGTGTACATGGTGAGATTGTGAATTTGAACATATGTTGATTGCATGTGTTTTGCTATGTTTGATGTGGCATGGCTTTGTTGTGGGCTGATTGCCGGAATTGTGGTGTGATCCTCAAATTTTGACTTGTCATGAATTTTGGTGACAATTTTTTTTAGATGGAGAGAGTTGTAACATCTAATTTTTTCTTAAAATAATTAGCATTAGAAAATATTATTTTATGATCATTGAAATTTATTATCATGTATTTAAGTAATATGGTTTTGCTTAAATATGATTATTAAAAATTAAAATAAACTATAATATATTTAAATAGTTAAATGGCAAAAAAGCAAAAGAAATAAAATGGGTACTTTTCGTAATATTACAATCCTTTGGGTCTATATGGTAATTTCAGCGAAAATCCTTTTAAAACAGTGAGAGCATCATTTTTCTCTTTCCTCCCGGCGCGTTTTATTTCTTTATGTGTCATCAGCCATTGTTGTGCAGAGTTAAAGCTTTAAAGCTTATTTTGGTAGGTAAAACTATCGCTAATCACTAAACTTTCTTCATGAAAGTTATTCTATGAATTTCTCTTTCATGTGGTAGTAATTTTGTCTTGATTAGACCAAATTTTTAGAGTTAAAGTTTTGAAAAGTTTTGAGTTTTGACAATATAAGAGTATATAATGTAGAAGGATGTTAATGGATAATTTTAATCGGTTTGGATTTTTTGATTTGGTCATTTTATTATTTTATTTTTTTTGAATCAGTCATAATATTGTATTTAATCAATCATGTAGATTAACTGTGTTTGGTGACTTGAGCTTTGAGCTTGGACTATTGTGGTATTGCATATTTGCTTTAGTATGAGGTAACCACACTTAATTTGTTTTTATAAGCTTGTCATGGGTTGTAAGATGTTTTGGAAAGTATCTTTTAACTATAAGTGTTATATTGATTTAAAATTTACTTATGATGATTAAATTGTGAAATTAATATGAAGTTACCTTTGAAAACTAAGTTTCTATATGTTTATGAATCATTGGTGAAGCGGATCATATTTTGATCATGATTTATATTAATGACTCTTTATATCATGTGATGTTTGATTATAATTTAGAACATTATGGAAAATGAGAATATATATGTTATGGAAGGATGATAACTGTATTGTTTGGGCTTTGATTGTGATAAAGTCTGTGAAGGTGATATACTTGATAAAATCTTGGCAATAGTCTCACTACTGATCATAATGGTTAACATTATATTAGATTTTTCAAGTCTTGGACCCAATTGTGGGTGACTTTAGGAATGGTCAACTCTCATGAGTCTTGGACCCAATTGTGGGAGACATAGAGGATGACACCTTCCAGTCTTGGACCCAGTTGTGGGCGACTAAGAGTGGGCTCTTTAACGTTATATTGATGGCTGACCCTGACTAAGTCTTCGATCATTATAGGTTAGAGTCCACGTCAGGTGATACAAGGAGGAGTTTGGCGGTGGGAATTGTGTATAAATTGTGTGGCTTTATGTTGCTATACATTTGGTTACTAGTTTATTCAAATGGAACCTGGTTCATTACTAGAAAAATCGGATTTAACGATGAAAAATCAACTTTAGTGATGGAAAAATCAGATTTAGCGACGGTCCGTCGCTAAAACGAGGGTCAATAAATTTAGTGACGGAATTAGCGCTAATTTCGTCGCTACTTTAGCGACGGAAATTCTAAATTAGCAACGGATTTAACAACGGAAAATTCTGTCCCTAAATTTAACAATTCCGTTTTAAATGTGTTATATTCCATCGTTAAATTTGACAATTTCATTGCTAAATTGGTTATATTTTATCGCTAAATTTGACAATTTAGTGAGGGAAACATTCAAAATTTCATCGCTAAATTTTTCCGTTGCTAATTAGAAGATTATGTCTTACTTTTACTGGTCAAATTTAACAATTCCGTCGCTAAATAGGTTATATTCCATCGCTAAATGGGCAATTGTGACCTATATAACCGTCGCTAAATTTAACAGTTCTGTCCTAAATACGTTATATTTCCGTCGCTAAATGGTAATTATGGGACATACATAACCGTCGCTAAATTTGACAATTCCATCACTATATATGTTATATTCTGTCACTAAATGGGCAATTATGTAGGTTTTAAATATGAATCAACAAAAATGTTTTATAAACAAATCCTGTTTAATCACACAATTGATTCAAAAATTAAATTTTAAATAGTAATATCACATACACAATGTCTTTAACAATAAACACATGTCCTAATATGTACACAATGACTCATTACTGTTTGTTTGCAAATCCTGCTGAGAAATCCTATCATATCCACTTTTAGTAATACAGCGCTAGCACTTTAGAGCCACTTGAACCAATTGATTGACCTACAACAGTGAGAAATAGAGGATGTAAGTTATAAAATAGTACTAAATCATCTTATTCCGATCAAGTTCCTATGGCCATGCCAGTTTATATCTCCCAAGTTTGGAGAGGAGTTTCCAATGTAACATATTGATTGCTAGTTTTTCTTTTTTTCTTATTCTTTTGGAACATTAAAATCACAATCCTGTTGTTAAAAAATCCTAGTTTGTGAAGTAAATAACAATAGAGGTAAGTAAAGCGTGTATTTAAAAAAAAAATCAAAATGCAATGAAGTTAAGCAGTCCCCACACAAATAATCCCCAAGAAGAAGCATGAAATTAGATTATGTTGATTACATAGTATAACTCTTGATCTGGAAATCAATAAACATTATATCATTTAAGATATGAGCATTGTTCTCTAATCAATAAACATTAACCCATCCAAAGTTAATTAGAAATCAATAAACATTGTTCTAGAATCAATATATGAGCTTGAATCTAAAATACCAGACTCCACAGTATATAATTTAAGATGCTCCAAGGTGTTTCCATCAATATCAGCATTTACTTATAAATCATTAACCACAAAAGCTAAAAAGATCTCACCTGTCAATGTTGAGCGTCATCCCAGTAGTCCTATAACCACAAAGAGGCTCAAATAGGCAAAATCTATCATTTTGAGGGTTAAAAAATTCTGTTAGTTCAATTTTATACAGTAACATAAGTGCATTATAAGATCTTTATTAAATAACAATTGGCAGTGCCAAGAACAAATGAATTTGAGATAGAGACCGCATTAGGGATACTATAATTACAGTTAGGATCACCATAGAGACAGAGGTTGTAAACAATAATAGCTACAATGTCACTCCATCAATTCTTGGATGTGTAAAATGTAAAGTATACCATGGATTATGGAACTAAAACTAGTTATATTACCAACAATGTTTACCATATGTATAAAAAAATTGGTCCCTTTACCTCAGAGTTTATAGCAACAATATTTCCCAACAATTGAAAGAAGAAAATGAGAAAAGCAAATTAACTTAACTACAAAGTTGATTTAATAAAAACAACAAATATTTTTTCACCAAAAAAAAACAACAAATATTTTATATCAATAGTATTCTAGAACAGTTCACAAACCCACGGCATCAAAACCAACCCAAATAGACCATTAAACACAGCAAAAGGAAGATTGGTGTGCACAGTTAAACCCAGGTATGTTCTCACAAGGACATGAAACTATGCTCTGAAAACCATCATCCTTCAACAAATTCTTATGCTAACTTTTAAGGCATAATATTTTTTTCCAAAAGCATGCCATGTTTGTGCTTCCCTCTCCCTTTTGATATATGTAAACCAAGGTTATTCTTCTAATGGTTTGGGTGTATTTTCTGTGAAGCAGTTGCACATTTCCTGGGTCTGTTAATGGTAACCCATTCAGGTCCTTTAACTCATTAGAGCATGTAGGTTCATAAAAAGAAATGTATTCTCTTAATACAGCTTGAGATAGCATTAAATATCTGAGAAATTTTACCCTATCTCGAGAGAGACTTTATCTGTGGATAGGCCAATTGAAATTCTGTTGGACTACTGCTGGATTGAGTATAACTTCCACTTCCAGGGATCATGATAAAGACACTTGCCTCTATCAGATAATACCACAGATTTCCATTTTCATTGTACTGGGTTGAGTCCCACAATCATAGTAGATACTGGTTTTCAGAGCACAGTCTTGGCCCCTTTACTATCAGACATTACAGGAACTTGAACCATCTCCTTGAAAGTTGTTGAATGGAAGTAATCATGATAGCTAATACGTACCACTTTAACCATTCAACAACTTCCATCTCCTTGAAAGTTGTTTCATGTGATCTATAGAAGTGTAATTTCGAACCCTCCCTAGTATGCTTCTCCACAAGCTTCTTTTGAGACAATAGGTATCTGTCATAATGAGCTCTCTTCGTGGAATCTGAAAGAATCTACAATGCACCATAGATTATTCTAGTATTGAAACTCATTATATAGTTGTTCATTTGCTGATGAGATGGATAACATCAGAAAACAAGTAGCCAAACCAAGAAACAACATCTGCAAGACCATGTACAGCATTGGAAAATGAACAAGAATCAAGAATCGAAGAGAAACATACTCTGGCAAAGGAAAAGATAGGTAGAAAATCGCCTTGTGTTTAAGCCAAGCTATAAACACACAGTAAAGAAAGGGACCCAAAAGGAAGTATGGAAAGTGATAATATGGATTCCTACAAATTGGACAATGAGACTCACAAAGGGGGCTCATTGACTGATGGACACTCCAGAAATAGGATATGCGACCACAACCTGAAAATAAAAAATAGAAAAAAGAGTTGGATTGTAGTTAGAGTTAAACAATACTATCTTTTCTTCAATGAAAATAATGTTACCAAAATGGGTTTCATCAAATAACTCCTGATGCAACAAGCAATAACAAAATGTCATTTATGATGCAAAGAATTCAAAGCTATTCCTTGCAACAAGCAACAAGTTATCAATCATCCAAGCATCATCATAATGCAATAACAAAAAGAATTCTTCAAAGAAACAGAAACATAAAACCCACCATGCTCTTCTATGAACTTGAAGACTTTCTCCAAAAAAGATGGAGCTCCATCATCATCCTCCAGAGCAAGTAAAATTGGCCAGCTAAAAACTGTGGATTTTGCAAATGATAGATGTTATAAAAGTCAATCAGGAAATGAAAATTGATAAAATGGATCAAGGATATAAACATAACATAGTAGAAACATCAAATGTCCATCTATTTTCATGCAACCTGGATGACATGAAAATCAATATTACTACCAAGTGCCATTATATAGATATGTTTTAAACATGCACATCATTGATCATACCAGAAAACAAATAGAACTCAGCATAATCTTTTAAACATGCACATCATTAATCTGTTAAACACACATGCCTCGGAAAAAGAGAAAAAAGATTAAAAGAACAATATAGTGTCTTAAAAAAGAAAGTGAAATGAAATCTATGAGAACATGCAGTTTAAACATGGCTTCCTTCCACCTGATAAAAGAACATATCACGCACTCAGTTTGATACAGACAAACAACTTACCAGTACTTTCAAGATAACCAAATTACTTTAAACCAAACATAGCAAAGCTCATAAAGGATAAAGAAACATTAGTTAATCAAAAGCAATAGGAGATTAAACGAATTTTGGATTATAGAGCACTTGCCCAAGCTTAAAGATTTAACATTTATTCAACACTAAGCTAAAACAACTCTAAACAAACCAAAGTCCACAAGAAAATTGGAAAAGAGAGAACTTTCCGTTGACATCAGACCAAAATCAACAATACATATAACATATAACAGACCAACAATACATGGCGTGGCAAGTGCCATTGGAACAGCAAGATCAATAATACATATACGCAGTCCTTGCCATAGTTAACAAGGGCAACCTTTCGGATCTCAACCTACCTCTTGATGAAAGGCTGCGTAACAGAGATAGCAAGGGAAAAACAAATCAGAATAAAAGGGAAAAAATGCAGCAAGATAGATACATAGAGTATACGTAGCAACAAGAGCCTAGTGTTAGAGGCATTACCAGCAATGCCGCAGCTCATAGCAAAGGATGAGCGACGTGAAAAGGGAATATTGTAGCGGCACGAAAACCCAATAACGAAAATGAAAACCTAAAAACGAAAAAGAAAGGGAATATTGGAGACAGAGCAAAGGATGAGAGGAGCCAAAGCGAAGAGTCGAAGGCGCAGCTCAAAGTGTCAGTGCCGTGGTGGTTTTTCTCATCGAGATATCAATCGAAGCTCAGAGCAATGGAGGCTGTAGAGTGTTGAGAAGATGAGGAGCCGTTGCTAGCTAGGGGAGACGGATTGAAAGGGAATATTGGAATAGAAGATGAGGACTGCGGAGATGAAGACGAAGACGCGTAGAGAGAAAACTTCAACAACACAGACGAAGGTGAAGATGAAGACGCAACACAGATTCGACAGCAACACAGATGGAGTGGCCAAGCGAAAGACGGTAACCAGGCGGAGTGGCCGAGCGAGGGACTGTGGGTCAGGGTTAAGGGTTTCAGATGGTGTCGTCGGGTCAGTGGAAGTGGGATTTAGGAAAGTGGTCAGGCTGAGCTCAAAAAATGGTCCATGTATTTTCCCTTCCTCCAAAATGTACCCTTGAATATTTCAGACACTTAAATAAAAATAAGAGGGAATCCTCCCACCAAAATATACACATACACATTTCAATGAATTAGAACAAAAAAATAAGAGGGAAAGCCCTCCAAAATTTAAACAATATAATAGGAAAATTAAAAAAATATATTAACTCCTTTATTCTTCCAAAATTTCATACTAAAAATGAATTTGAATAACTCAATATTACAATTAAAAAATTTCCTCACTAATTTGAAAAATTAGAGAGGAATATAATTTTCCTCACTAAATTTCTTGCTAATTGAGTAATTTAGAGAGGAATATTAAAGTCATCGCTAATTTTCCTCGCTAATTTGAAAAATTAGAGAGGAATACAATATTTCTCGCTAAATTCCTCACTAATTTGGCATTTTAGAGAGGAATATCTAAGTCGTCACTAATTTTTCTCGCTAATTTGGATATTAGAGAGGAATTTAATATTCCTCGCTAAATTCCTCGCTAATTGGGCTATTTAGAGAGGAACATCAAAGTCGTCGCTAATTTTTCTCGCTAATATGTGATTTTCTAGTAGTGGTTATCCTCCCAACTTCTCTATCTAGAGTATATTATTACGTTTGATATCTATTTGATGACCAAGTACTCTTTTGATTTATAAATGTTATCAATATACTTTTAATGAATGTATCCTTGCTTCACCTCTTATAACCCTCCTTGAATATTTGATAAATTATCTGTTGGTTACTGGGACTTTATGTCTCATCTCGCGGTATCACCATTTTCAGGAGAGGGCCCCAATACTGGTAGATAGGAAGGAAAAGAGCCAAAGGCATAGTATTGTGTCAGCCTTTCTATAGGGCCTCCTCTTTTTGAGACATTTATGTGGGAGATATATAGTGCCATATGTTTAGGTTGTGCATACTCTTCGCATCATTTTATTCATTTTGGATGTCGTTATATCACTTCTAGCCCGCTGATTTTAGTCTATGATAGCCGTATATGTCACCCCGGTAAGGGTATTTTGATAGCAATTGTTTTCTATATGGGAGGTCCTATTTGTGGATAATATAGTTGATGTTTGAATGTCATTGAGCAATCTCTGAGTTGAGATGACATGTTATTAAATTTACTTTTATTTTTCTCAATTGATTTAGATGGATATATTATGAGGTTTAAGGATGAGGTTGTTTCAAGTTGGTACCAGAGCCAGAGAATTTGATATCCTTTATCTTGTAATGCATTGCATGTAGGTCGCACATGGCAATATATATCTCCACACATGTCTCTCCTTCCATTCTTATTGTACTGACCTTTTTCTTTATGGGTTTCATCCTTAGGTGGGGAGATGGTAAGTACTAGAAGGATGGGGACCAATGTGGGTGAAGGTCGTGTGCCACCAAATCAACCGCCCCAAACAATGATAAAATTATGAGACAACTGCATGCAACCATCCTTGGACTTGATGAGAGGTTAAGAAGGATGGAGGAAGTTCAAGAGAACTAGAGACCCGAAGGGATGGCTAATGGTCTAAAGAATGGTTGTATAATCCTAGTGACTGTGCCAGTATTGGGGATACTGCCTATCACTCAAATCAACTGAATGGTAGTGCGAAGCAGCCGCAATAGGATTCTTCCATACTTAATCTGTAGAAGCATTTATCAAAATTTCACCCTCCTCGTTTTGATGGTACAGGTGACCTGCTAAGGCAGATGCTTGGATTCGCCAGCTACAGACTCTGTTTAGAGCAGTACCCTGCAATGAGTGCAGAAAGTGCAAGTGGCCATTGTTTAGATGGATGGTCAAGCCAAGGTTCAATGTGCAAAAGGCTACGCTTTTATGGATTTTGCAAAACATCTATCAAAGAGCCGTGCACCTATAAAAAAATGTAACCATATTATTTTTTCTATTAACAAAGTTTAATTCTAATTTTTTAAAAAAGTCATTTTTTGCCAACAATTTAAAAAAGGTCATTAGAGCTTTTCAGCAAATAATATGCGTATATAATTTCCATAAATTAAAAGATCTAATAGAACTATGTCTTAACAAGGCCAAACCTAGATCCTCAATCTCAGTAATCTCAACAAGGCCCCAACCACACATATTCCAGAACCAAACAAACAAACTGTGTCTGCAACATCAGCATTTGCCAACTCATTCTTACCTAACTCACCACACTCTTCCCTTTAACTCATCCACTCCTGCATTAATTTCCATTTATTCATTAATCATATATTTAAGCATTCATAAGTTCACAGCTGTTAATAATGCAACTCATTTTTAAAAAAAATCAGCACCATGCATGAAGGTTTTATCTACTTAAATATGCAAAATATTATGATATCATTAAATCTAAATATTACATATATACCAATTATATTATGCATAAAGGGTGTTTGGAAACTCCACAAAAAAACATTTATATGTTTTACTAGATGAAATCATCACATATTTGTCTTATACAATATAAAATCATTTAAAATAAGTTGATATAAATAAAAACTCTACATTTTAACTAATACGAGTCGTGTATGTTTTGCATTATTTAGCATATTCCTAGGAACGATCTAAGTTTGTCAAAATTTTTGTATTACATAAATGCATGAGGGCCTCCAGTTGGTTATATAATTGTGCCAGTATGCACATTGATATTTATTCTTTAATGGGTAATAATTGAGATGATGACTGAGAAAATGGAAAAGAAGGGGGTTAAGGGTCATTTTTACCCCAACGTTTTCGCATTGGATATCTGAAATTTTTTTGGATCAATATTGTCTCAGAAGTAATTGAAATGTATCAATGTTGTCCTACCGTAATAGATCCAAATGGTGCTGAGTTGGCTCTACCATTTCACACATAGGACGCCACATCATCATCATCATCATCCTCTTTGGAAAAAAAATGAGACCAGGAAATCTCGATCGACAGATCCCCTTCGTCATCATTATCAGTGTTCATGGACATCCGAAGAAAACAAAACCCTCCTCATTGATGTCCATGGACAAGGCCAAAGCCGATGAGACCAGAAAATTAAATATGAGAAAAACTAGAAACTTTAAAATCCAGAACCAGATCAACAACTAATCAATTTGTAAGAAAAGCCAATCTCAAAAACAAACCCTTTCTCCTTTCAAAGCCAACCTGAAAATCAAAATAAAGATAAAAAATACCTTGAATCTGAAAACAGAGTGGACGACTGTGAGGAGGAGATGGGGCTTCGGCAGAAATTCGGTGTAGACGACAACGATGGAGATGGGGTGTCGAAAATGATGGAGGAAAAGTGATAATGGTTGAGATCTGGAGATGGGCTTCAACGGCGTGGACGATGGCGAGGAGGCATTTGCTGATGGCATCGACAGAAAGACCTATGAAGGAGATGTTTTAGGGGAGGGAAGAGTCGGAGAAGAAGGCTTCGGCGTTGCCAGCGTCAGTGATGGCAACGATGGCCACTGACAGGGATTTGGGAAGAATGGTGGGTCAACGGGTCTCAAGCAAGGTCAGTGAGATGTTGACGGTGGAATCTGGGAAGAATGGTGTCGACATCTCCTCTCCCCATTTTGGTTGTCTCCTTCTTTGCACTTCCATTTTTATTTTTGAGTGCTTGTCTTAGCCATTTTAGTCTCCGCAAGTCCAGGATTTGTTTTTCATTGATGAAGTGGGGAAGAAGATTCAGAGCGCAAACTTTTTCTTACTTGTATCGGTAGGTAAAAAAGGGAACGACGTGGATGCCATGTGAGCACGCCACCTTAGCAAAATAGTCAACATTTATGGACTGTTTGGGATTGTCAATTAGGGTTACGGTGACATTGATATGTGTTTAACGCTTCTGGAGCGATATTGATAAAAAAACATTTGAGTACTCAGTGACGGTGGTGGGCTCATGATCCTGATTCAGAAGGTGCAAACTATTTTTTTACAAGATAAATGAGAGTATGTGTAAAATAAATCATATAATACTAATATATACTTAATTTTCTAAAGGTCCGCACCCTTTCAAATACATACAGGTCCGCAAGTGCTCAGTGATACTCTCCCTGAAAACTTTCAGAGTTTAAATGACTCTTAACCTAAAAAAAAAATGTCACTGGTAAGTCAAGAGAGGGGCAATATGGTGATTTCAAGTCTATCTCTTCTATTACAGTGTTTAAATGACACTTCCAAGTGAGCCTCTTCCATAAAAACGAGACAGAATTGAATGCAAGACTTATTCATGGTTGCGTATGTGAAGTTTTGATTTTAGAATTATTTTCAACTCTTGCATAGATTAATGTATGGTCTTCTCTATATACATGATTCCGTTTGTTTTAACTCCGTCTACTCTTGATTCCTAAACAGCGAACCACTCTTGATTCCTATATAACGAACCACATAGCATTTATGGTCGAAAAGGATTTCGACCATAAGATCTCGAGTTGACTCATATAAATGTGGAGAAATGCATTTGAGATGCCCACTCTCAATCAGCCCAAATAATACTCAACTCCCACCAATCAAATGGCCAAATAAAAAGAAAGAAAACAGAGAAGCCTGATGAGGACCGTAGGCTTTTGATTTTCTTCCTCTTTTTAATTAATGAATAGAATCAAAACGATGGGATCGACGATACTTGTACCAATATTATCCGTGCATATTATGATTAAAAAAATATTGATGGCATATGTCGTTATGATTGAAATTATAGTTCATTTATAATTAAGATTGTAAATATAGTCTTGCCAAAATTGATTCTATACCACATTAAATTATCAGAGAGAGAGATTGATTCTACCACGAACGTGTGGCTATATCAATGGAACAAGTTACATAACAAAGTTGTGGTGCGGGCATGTGACGGTCAAACATAAAAGCCAAGTTAATTCTAAAGCACTACATGTTTACCTATTGAGTACACCTTTTTTATGCTTGTTACCTTGTCGAAATCAATGTGAGAATGTTGAGTCATAAACTTTGAGAAAGCGATGATCAAACTATGAGTCTTTAGGCTGGTCTTGAATCGTAAAACTCAAGTCATGAGTATTACGATTACTCATTGATTCATTAACTTTGTTTTAAAATGGAAAATTTCCCTAACTTTTTTTATTGAACCAAAGTCTTTATGTTCTCTTGCATAACTTGAGAGTTTGAAGCAAAAACCAAAACATTAAAGGAAATTACATAAAGGAAAACGCACGCTCGCATATAATAATGAGGCAGAGAAGCCTGATGAGAATGGAGGAACCCCCCTTTTAACGTGCCTTACCGTTTCACCGTCAGGTCCGCAAGGGTTGGCTTATTGCTGGTGCTTCCCTTGTACGGCTTCTTCTTCTTCTCCTCCCCCTCCTCCTCCTTTTTTTTGTCATCATCATCATTACCATGAGAAGCAGGACCTGCATGATATCCAAGACACTTTTTGCACTTTGAACCTGTAGAATCCATCCCTGCATACCAATCACGGTGGCGGTTGAGTTCAGAAAGAGATAACTAGAAATGGGTAGGTGCTGAGACTCAAACGGAAGCTTTTCGCCAAAAAAAAAAAATACAGAGAATCAAACGAAAGCTGTTCTAATATACATAGGAGGCCGAAAATGAAAACCAATCGGTGCTGGCTAAGGGCTATGTTAGAGCTTGTTTGGAGACGCCGTTTGCCTCCCCAAAATCCATTATTGTGTTTATCGAAACAAAATTCCTCTCACATATTTATCTCGGAATTTGTTATCGTTCTCCCAACGGACTTCCTAGACAAGCATTTAGATTGTGAGCATGTTTGTTTAAGCTTTTTTTTTCACTTTTTTCCATGTTGCACATAAATCGAGATAAAACTTCTCTTATATACTTACCCCGGCAAAAGCACTTTTCCATCTCTTTTTCAAACCGGCCTTGTGTTGAAGAAGAAGAAGAAGGATGTCTCTCCCTCTTAGTGTGGAAAAGAAAGTGATGATATTATATTGATGGGAACTTCTCTGTCTCACACAGTGTGAAGCCTCAAGGCTATGACCTCTCTTGTGCCTCTCGCTCTCTTCTCTTCTATTTCTTTTTTTTTTTTGGTGAATACTTCTCTTCTATTTCTTTCTAGCTCTTTCGCTCTCTATTCCACGAATTGTTATAGGAAGGAGTCGAGTGGTATTTATAGTGAGAAAAAAGGTGGTGGAGCCAAGTCAATTGTAAAAACAAGAATGCAGAGCATCACTGAATGGATTTTAAATGAATTCATAAAGAAACATATTTGGTGATGGATTGGGGAGTCAAAACTTCTCTACGAGGGGTGTGTATAAAGAAATAAGCTAACAATTCCCCCTCTGTAACTTAACTTGGAGGGTGAAGTTTTGGACGCTGGTTAAGATTTTTGTATCCTTGTATGTATTTATTATTCTGTGTTCTATTATGAGTATCTATCTTGATATAATGAAGTTCTAGTTGGCCAAAAAAAGAATAAAGAAAGAAAGTACTGGAGGCGGGAGATCGTTTTCTTGTTGACTAGCTACTTGATTACATTATACGTGGTGACATGCAATCAATTTGGCGTCTTCTATGTGCTTCTCCTTGTATCCTCATCCCTACTTACGAAGATGGTGATTTTTTTGTCTTCTTTGTAAATGGCAACATTAGGTGTAGTAGTAGGCTAAATCATCATGCAATATTATTAAACTCGATCAAAAATTATTTATTTGAATGGATTATTAAATAAAAAATATCACTCAATAGCCTCATTGAACTTCTTCTTTGTAAATAAAAAATATTTATTTTTTTATGAGGTGGCGAACAGGGGAAGAGTGAGATGCTTCAATGGAAGATTGAAGATTGATGAGAGTGTAGTATGAACACATACATATATAAAGCTAAACTAAATGAAGTGATGATACGTGAATGTTATAAAGGTTACTTATACCTTCAGGTTTTCTCGAGTTGGAAGAGAGACAGCGAGAGAAGCTTACATTGAAAATAAATATATAATTCATTTATTTTAAAAATATTGTTGTTTTAATATCTCATGTTAAACTCGGTCATAAAGTGATGCTAGACTTCTGTGATATGAGATAGAAAAGATTCGAATAATAACACAATTGCTACTTTTCCTTCCGAGCTTTGACTTGTGCGCGCCCGACCCCTTGCCCTCTTGGATGCTTACTGAAGGAAAGTATAAAGACATTCTAATTTATTTTTCTTTCTTTCTTTGTTCTCATTACTGTAATAACTTCTTTATTCTACCATTGCATACTTCTTATCAATTAAGAAATACTAAAAATACTCTCATTTAACGTAAATAGGAACAAAATGATGGGGAAGGGTATTGGGGAATAATAACGAAGCTTTGAATTACTAAAATACAAAAATAACATTAGATGTGGAAAGGTGGGGGAATGATATTCTATGTTTTGAATTTTGTTATCAAATCTTGATATACTTTATAAAGTGGAACTGACCTTTGCTAAGAAACTTGAGTCTACAAAAAAGGGTCGTGACGGATCAAATTAAATACAGATTTTCATTAAAAAAGAATGTGATTCCATTTAGTGTGAAAGGGTGTCTTGATAATAATAATAATAATAATAATAATAATAATAATAATAATAATAATAATTGAATTTAAATATAATATTGATGATGGTCATAAAAGTGTTGAAGAGAGTGAAGATTTTGGGCGGAAGTGGACAACTGGACATCAACTATACCATCTAGAAACAATTTCGGATGCCGTACAGTCCCTTACGTAAGGGCGATACGATGCATGGCGACCAATAACGTCGTTTGTACCTTTCTTTATGATCGCCTTTTCCGTTTTTTTAATATTTTCTCACTGAAGAGAGGTTTCCGGTTTCCCTGTGCCTTTACCGGCCGTGCCCGGTCATTCTGACCTTCTGGAACGTATTGCACAAAAGATAAATTATGCCTTCAAAGTGAAGGTGAAGAATCCATTTAATAGTCTTAATCGGAATTTGTTGGAATTATGTAAATATTCCATTTATTTCAAAATCGTATAAATGTCGTTATCTCATTCTGCTTTCTCCACCAATAGGTATTGAACAGATCAGGTGAGATCAGGTTTTAATTAAATAGATTTAAATCTGTAATGAAGATATTGAACCTGAACTTGAATATAGGTTTTTCTTAAGTTTATGCCTAAAATTCTTTTAGAGGCCTACATATAATGTATACATTTACAAATGCCTTAAAATATGTTTTAAACGTACTATTATATACCTTTAAAAATGTCTCATGGTAGACTTTAAGCCTATATACTTATTATATGTAAGTTTTTAATACAAAAATTACGATTAAAAAATATAAAAGTGTTATTTGAATAATATAAAGATAAATGTATTTATTTTATATATAAATAGGTTAGTCTGAAGGCTTACAGGTTATGCTTAAAAAAAAGTATTTGTCCTATTTTTATAATTAAGCTTTCAAATAGTTCTTAACCTATTTTTTAGTAAACATATCATGTTAAACTAGGCCTTAAACATGTCAAACTGTAAGTCACGTGACAGTGGTCAGACTTATTCCCATCCCCATCCACATGTAGGTGCCACGTAAACTCAGCTATGGGTATTATTATTTATTTCAAAATTGTATAAATGGCATCAGTCCACGACACATGTTTTATTTATGTCCGGTCAGACATGGCCAATCTTTTCCAGTTTGACCTTTTGCGGTACTATTATTATTACTATTACTATTATTATTATTCATGTTCAGCTATGGGTACCGAAGAATGAATAAACAAAAGAGGTTCCACCCCAGTGACCGCTTGCCACAAAAAAAAAAAAAGACTTTTTTGCTTATGTTAGAATTAACATACTCTTTCCTGTAAAATTATATTTGAAATTCCAACCAATTATTTTTCCAATGGTTTTGACAGATAATCAGTACTATTCAGCAGAGTTTTCTAACCAAATATTATCTATGGAGCGGCAGAGTGTGAGTTTGAGAATCTATGAGAATAAATGAGTTTACATATTCTTAAATCATTTTATGAATATCAAAATACTTTTTGCAGATTTCATAATATTTTTGTCTTAATTTATATGTACACTTGAAAAAAAAGTTTTTCTAAACATACCCGGGCAAATGAAAATCTGTTTAGTGATGTCAATCGAGGTTCCACCTCTAATTGATCAGTTTAGTGATGGTTAATTAAGTTAAATGGACGGAGGAGCGGGGTCTTGTGATCCACTCTGGTGTTTTTTTTATATCTTTAATTTAATGAGTACAAGACTTAACAAAGAAGATAATTTTTCCTTCATTCAGGGAGGGAGGGGTTAATGGAGGGGTTAATGAGTACAAAGTCAACAGTACAAAGAGGTCACATCATGTAGTCCTTTCCATCTTATTTCTCCCCTTCCCCCAACACACGGGCGATTCGATTATATTTATTTAATCGTATTATTACAGATAAATAAATACTTGTGCCGTGAAAAGGATTTTTCCCCCTTTTCTAACTTATGTTCTTTTTAGGGCTTGTTTAGGTTCTTTTGAAAATAGATTTTATAAATTTTAAGATAAAAATTTAGGTTTTACATAATAGATTTTGAAGAATAGCTTTTATGGATTTTGAGACGAAATCTAGGTTTTGAAAAGTTATTGGCTTTTACGGAGTTCAATGCAAAAGGTAGGCAGGAAAGAGAGAAGAGAAAGAAAAAATTAGGAAAGGATTTATTAGGAAAGAATGTGTGATTTGACAAGAAAATAACATTTTCAAAACTTAGGTTTCAAACCGAGGTTTTGTATTTAAAATAGCTTTTTTGAAAAATATAAGTACTTGGACAAAACCTAAGTTTTGAAATCAAACTTAGGTTTTAAAAACAAATCTAGGTTTCAATTCGTGAAACCAAACAAGCTCTTAATGTATATTTGGAAAAACTTTTTTTCGAAAGATGCACACAAGTCAAAATAAAACTCATCTCGAAACACTACTAGAAAATCACATTTTAGTGAGGAAAATTAGCGACGACTTTAAAATTCCTCTCTAAATAGCCCAATTAGTGAGGAATTTAGCGAGGAATAGTAAATCCCTCTCTAATGTCAAAATTAGTGAGAAAAATTAGCGACGACTTGAATGTTCCTCTTTAAAATGCCAAATTAGCGAGGAATATTATATTCCTCTCTAATTTTTCAAATTAGCGAGGAAAATTAGCAACGACTTAGATATTTCTCTCTAAATTACCTAATTAGCGAGGAATATTATATTCCTCTCTAATTTTTCAAATTAATGAAGAAAATTTTTTACTCTAATATTAAGTTATTTATATTCATTTTTAGCATGAAATTTTAAAGGGATAAAGAAGTTAATATCTGTTTAAATTTTAGAGGTTTAGCAAAATAAGATCACTTTCCTTCTTATTTCAATTTTCCCTAACTTCAATTTCACATTACTTTCCCTTTCATATTTCCCTCTTATATTTCAATTTTTCATTCTAATTTTGGAGAGGCTTTCTATCACGCTCGACCACTTTACCTTATGAAATCTCTAACCCTAACCCCAACGAGAGCGTGGCCACTCCGTCATCTGCTTGTCTGCTCGATGACCAATATCTTCATGGTCGACCGTCATGTCTATTATCTACTGATGGATGATCGACTTCTACTCTTCAAGTCTTCATCTTCGTCTTCAACTTCTGCTCCTCAAGTCTTCGCTCGATTTCAGGTTCTTTTTGCTTCAGCTTCATTTTGCCTTAGCTATTCAGCTTCATTTTGCTTCAGCTTCGTATGGATTTTGATTTTGCTTATTCCTCTGCCACTATTGTTGTTGTTGCTCCGCTAATTGGCTCGACCTCCTCTTGCTCTCTAATTTGTTTGATTCATTTCATTTTTCTTGCTAGTTTGTTGGTTTCGTTGGCTTGGTATAGGTATTACAAGTTTCAATATCATGTTATTTTTTATGAAACGAAGATGATACTGGTTTTGTTTGAAAAACTTCTTAAAGGTATAGGTAATCCCTCGGTAAGTTTATTTCGTTGGCTTGGTATAGGAGTATCTTATTTATCTAAAGAATGACAATTTTCCCCTGGTATGAGAATGACAATAACGGAATAAACTTACTTCTATCAGTATCATAGGCCTGAAGATCATTTTGAATTTTGAATTTGCAGTGTAGTTCTTTTTCCAGTTGCGTTTACCTTTTTTCATAACATGGTGTTTTATTCAGTTTGTTGATGGTTTCTTCAGCCCATTATACTCCAGGCTTGGCTTTGACATATTTTTTGAGTTATTTATCTTTACTTTGATTAACAGTTGCTCTAATTATTGTGATTGTCCTCTTTAAAAATTTTTGAGTAATCGTGAGGAATATTTTTGTTCTATATGTTAAAACATAGCAAGTTAATTTAGAAGAAGGCATGGACTTGTGAATCCATACAATGAAAGGAAGGCATTATTTTTATTCTCAGAGCCGAGTTCCAATATGAGATACATGTTCAAATTCTTTCTGAATGACAGAATGAGAAAAAGGATGAATTTAAATTTTTGTTCATGTCATTCTATGTATAATATGTCAATTGAATTGTAAAAGTGTATTTAATGATGACTATTCCTTGTTGCTATACTGAAAATAAATGGTCATTGTAACTATTTGCGAGTTAAATTTGCTTTGTGATGGATTCTAGGGAAGAGTTAAGTTTACTGACTAACCATTAATTACTTTTGTGCATGGTTAGTTCTATTTCTTTGTTTGTTTTTTTATTACCTACTTGATTCTGGTCATTAGTGGTATGGCTAGAGTCCAAGGAAGTGTACCAACTCCTAAAGGGTGCGTCTATTAAAAAATAGTTATTCACACTTGAGATAGGTTAACACCCTGTTGCTTATAGCATAACAACTTGTT